>JAWPHD010006511.1:0-143734 GCA_037043455.1 Cyrtodaria siliqua
CACGTAATGTTAATGACAGTAAGACAATAATTTAAAAGCTTAGAGATGATGTGGTGTTGCAGGCACTAGAATTCAAAATAAAGCGAGCTTTATGCGGATTTTTATGTAATCCAGTACATAGTAGGCAGTTTGTTTCGCTTTTCGTCTACTCCAGCCTTGAAAGTAATGCACCGAGTGATATGTGTGGAAACGACTACATCATCCTCAGTAGATTCCACTGGAGTATACGAATTAGCGTTAGTTCCAGAGATAAAACATTGACTATTGTAGGCGTCAACCAATAATTACATTATTATCAGCAGGAACTCAAACAAATTTATTAAGAAATTCTTGAATTCACGATTTTAAATTACAAAACGAAAATCATGTTAATATGTAAACTATGCAGGATCTTTCGAAAGGCACACTTGTAATTCTTCGTATTTTGCCATATGAAGCTGCTTACACATCATGTTATTATAGTATTGCTCTTATTAGTACGTATGTGTGTGGTGTTTTACGTCATTTTCAACACATGCAAGGTTATATATGATGGTCGATAATTTTTGTGGTGGAGGCAGGGCACCCACTTTTCCTGGGTAGAACCAGTACTGTACACCTCCCGCCATCCGTAAAAATGACACTTCCTGGGATTCGAATGCGCAGCGGTGAGAGGCGAGAAGGTTTACAACGCCGCAACGTCGTTAACGCCCCGGCCACGGAGACGCTGCCTCTTATTCGCATATAAAATAGATATAAATTTCGAACAGGAAATGTAGCATCCAAGGACCACCATCAACCAAAATCACGCATAGACACAAACAATTATTACAAAGGTGAATAAAAGGCAAGATATCACATCACAAACGTAAAAGGGGTGACAAAGGCCTACAGCCTTGGAACGTCAGTGACAGAAAAGGCTGCTGGGTGATTAAACCAGGTTATAGGGTGCACATTCTCTAACAAACAAGGCAGCATTAATAAGCAATATAAATATAACACATAAAAGATCATGTATATATAAATTTAAAATAACAAGTCTCGAAAGTCACAAAGCCAGTACTCAGTGACATGACAGAAGCCAGAGCAGAAGGCGAACACACCGTAAAGGGTATAACTTATTTATTAACCATGGAACAATACACAAACGAAGCCATGTCAGATATGCCACACACATAGATTTTCCTAATCGATTACCCAAAAAAAACACGCAATGTTGTAAACGCTTATCCATTCTCATCACAGTGTGTGTGTAAGTAAGTTGAGTATTTTTTATATTTACTAACGTCCACCATGTTAACATATATCAAATTAAGCGAGACACAATTTCGATTTTTCTACCATCTACCCGTTGACGGGCATTTGTTGATTTACATATATAGCTTATATTATTACCATATTATCCCTTATTTGTAAATAGTTTTATCTTTATATATTTACATTAATTTTTAATTACTACTTCATTTCTTCATCTTTTATCGTTTTTTGCGCACAATATGACATATTTATGTGTCGAAGTGCCGTAAAACACCATTAATTCACTCATTCATTTTAGCCAGCGGGTGGATTGCATGTTATTTAACGGCTCATCAACACAGTATAGGTTATTTAGAGCCGCCCCATAGAGAGGGGAAGGATACATGGGAATCTGGGAACCTGCCCTACTCTTATTATCGAATAGATTCCTATGGTTCTTTAACGTGCTCGGAGGATAGACCGATACACGGGACCGCCCGGTTTACGTCCCCATCCGACGGACGAGGCTAAGGGAAAGTGTCTTGCCCAAGAACACACCGACGGAACTCAGTGGCACCACGGAGGATTGAACCCGGGGCCTCCGGGAACAAATCCGCCGCGCTACCGACTGCGCCACGCCAGCCCAGCGGGTGGGAGGATGGGTGAGAGACTGGAAGCAAAGCAACCCAGCCCTCTGCTTATTTCTTGATCCACAGTCTCGCTGAATCCATCGAACAGAAAAAACACACACATCCCATTTATTATGCTGCATTTTCTACTACGTCTTATGTTATGACGTATATGGAGGTTAATTGATTTAGAATAAATCAATACTGAACAATATTATTTTAGATTAATCATAACCTCCTAAAGCAATACGGATTTATGAAAAGAAAAGTTGATGTGGAAGTGTTTACAGTTTTATGAAAAGTCATGATAATAACACTTACATATATTTCACACAATCATTTAAAACTTTCAGTTTATTTACATATTTATTTTTGTACTGATTGAAATCGAAAACGAAAAATATTCTATAAAAAGATGCGTATATAGTCAGTGTATACGAACATGGTTTATATTTTATTCATCATTTAAACAAATAGTTTATGGTTAACTTGTTTTAAGACATTAACGGTTAATATTTAAACGTATTCATGGTAAACACATTTTAACATGTTATAAATATATTATGAACTAGAGATTCTTTCAGCAAACGGTTTATGATCGATTTCTTGTAAATTAATGAATGAATGGTGTTTTACGGCACGTCGACACATAAATAGGCCATATTGTGCGCAAAAACTGATAAAAGATGAAGAAATGAAGTAGTAATTATAAATTAATGTAAGTATATAAAGATAAAACTATTTACAAATAAGGGATGATATGGTAGTAATATAAACTATATATGTAAATCAACAAATGCCCGTCAACGGGTGTATAAACAAGTAAATATATAAGAACATAGTATAATGATTTAGTTTTCATGAAATCTGAAAACAAGACTAAACTCTATAGTATCAAACTTTCATAGTATTAACATTGTAGTACTTTTAGGATAGGATCAAAGCCTACCACTCTAACAAGATGTGTTTGACCGTTAACGATGCAAAGCAGGGTATACATTCTGGTAATTGCTCACCTTGTAATAAATACGAAGGAGTATAACGTGTATGCCCTATCGACGTATGGGTCTACTAGAAGAACGCCATTCCCCGAGTAAAGGTTTAATTGAATGGAGTTTATTGTTCACTGAAAATGCCAAAGCGGATGGCCAAGAGTTACGAATATAAGTGTTATTACAACTTTAAAATCAGTATAAGGTAATTTGGCATTAAATATATGTAAACCTGATGCTGCCTTAGCAGCATAATCAGCTCTATAATTATCACTTGTTCTTGCATGGCTTGGAAGCCAGCAGAAAATAATAACATTCTCAACTATCAGAGAATTGTACTTTTCTAAACGTTGAAGCACAACTAGGTTATCATGTTTTATATTACCCTGTGCTAGAGATGAAAGGGCATCAGAAAAGATTACGAAATGGTCATCATCAGATTGAATATAATTTAAGGCAAGTTCAACTGCATTATGTTTAACTGAAAAGATAGAGGTATTGTCAGGCAGGCGGCTCTTTATGCTGTGTTTGTGACCAACAGCTGCAGCAGCTACCTTATCTCCATCTTTAGAACCATCTGTATGTATATATGTTGAAAGTTTTCGATTTAATTTTTTTAAATTTGCTTTGAAAGATAGTAGAATCTGTACTGAATTTGCTACTATTGCAAAGATCAACAATAATTGTTGGTGTTTCCAAAGGTCACGGTGGAATTTGTGGTACTTTGTACTTGGCGATCAAATTTAGGTCGATTTCAATGTCTCTTCATTTGGTTTAATACGAAGACCAAATGGTCGAATGGCCTTCGGTTTTCGATCAAAAAGAGGTTCCAAAATTAGGGTTAAAAACGGTATCAAAAAGTGGGTTTGAAGGGTTAGATTGTAATTTAATGACATATTGAAGGGCTTATTTGTCCCATCTATGAGACAATGATGGTTCATTAGCTTCAACATATAGACTTTCGGCTGGTGATGTACGAAAGGCACTTAAGGCGAGTCCTAATCCTTGATTATGAATAGGATCGAGCATCTGCAAGTATGATTTGCGAGTCGATCCATATACTACTGAGCCGTAGTCCAGCTTGTATCTGATAAGAGATCCATAAAGTTGTAAAAGTTCTTTTCGATCTGCTCCCCAATTAGTGTTTGCAACAACTTAAAGTAAATTAAGAGCTTTAAGGCATTTGGCCTTCAAGTATTTATGGTGTGGTATAAACGTTAATTTACGGTAAAAAATAAGACCAAGGAATTTAATTCCGCTACTGGTATTGGTGACCCATCTAGTGTTAGATGAGGGTCTTCATGATGTTTACGTAGTTGACAAAAGTGCATACAATTATAATTAGATTTAGAAAATAATTGTATACAGTTACATGTAAATACATTGGTGGTTCACATTCAGTAAAAAAGCAGATCACAAACATAATTATAAGGATTGCTAACAGGGGTATCGCCTTGGAACGGTCAGTGGCAGAAAGGACCAGCGGGGAGTTTGAACTGGAACGGTCAGTGGCAGAATGGACCACCGGGGAGTTTGAACCGGTTCAAGGGCGCACCCAACCTCACTATTACCCTATCATTATCTCGGTCAACTGTTGCGCACACTGTTAGTTGTCTGACTGGGCATAGTTTGACTTTAACCATCAAACTTGTCAGAATTGTACATACGACAACATATGGCATATAATATACCTTTTAAAGTATGTAACCCAACTATTGATGTGTTTCTTTCGTTAAAACACATGTATTTTAAAGTACACTCATAATGTTACCCTCTGTTGGATGTCGAAAATCATAAACTTGTGAACATGTAAGAAATACTCAAATTTATTTACGATTGTTTACTGATATTTCTATATTGCAGTTTATTGATATGACATACACCAAGATTGGGCTTGATCTGTAATCTGTAATCGTCTTCTTACTGCGTATTCAACTAAAAGACATGTTGGAACAACTTTAGGTATCACACTTTGATTTATCGCTGAAGAAAATGCGATGAGTGCTTTTGGGTGCATGGCTTTTATATGAGATATTTAAATATGGCGTGCGGCCTGGTTGTAAATAATTCTCATTGTTTTACGGTGCAAGACCAATTTCCTGAGAAAGTTGCCCCATAAACTGGTTGTATATGGTATTTTATGTAATCTTAATCGATCTCTCGGAAAACAGTTTCATTTTAACCGAAGAATATGAACCAAGCTTTAGTGTATGAATTACCGGTGGATAACAAAAGTATGTAGGAACGGAGTTTTCACATCAATGGTAAAGAAAGTAACCCGCTCGTAAACACAAGACAATTCATCTTATTATAAAATAGGTTAAATATTCATATGGATACAATCTACTAAAACATATCTAATTATGTATATATAAAAAAGCATCATCATCACCAACAACAACAGTAACAGCAACAACACTATTAATGTTCTTTTATAAATATAATATTAGAACACGTATTAACTACTAGACATACATTGTAAGACTCCTTGCAACACATACATAAAGCATGCAGGCTATAGCAGTATAGTTTATACAGTATAAGTACTAATCATGTTTCTAAGAAAGAGTATGATAACGGACCTTCGGTTACACGACATCTCTCCTCTTATAGGAATTAAAAGAAAATTAAAATTGATAAATTTCAATATTTAAAATGTTCAATATTTAAAATGTTCCATATAATGTTGTGTAGTCCTATTTCCAGTCTACTGAAGTTTGTTATCTAGAATCCGTGTTCTCACATAAAACTTGATCTATAAACACTTTCTTATCAGTACGGAGAGGAGAGCTGCTTTGCCTATTTATTTGTCCATGGCTAGTTATCAGCATGATTTATAAGTCTCTGATAATTGTATTATGAAGAATGCTGACATGGTGTAATTACTGTAGACTTAATTATTATCTAATTAAATTCACAACTTTGGTATATATGCATATCCTAATTGACTTGTTTGGTTTTTCAACAAAGAAATATAAAAAGATCGGACAGGGAAAGTAGCATTCAAGGAGGACAGTCAACAACACAACACAGAAACAAACACGCGAACAGACAAACAATAATAAATGCAAACGACATCACAAACACAAAAGGGTTGACAAAAGGGCTACCGCCTTGGAACGGTCAGTGACAAAGTAGGCCACTGGGGTTTAAACCGGTTATAGGGTGCACCAGACCTCACACTTACCCTACTTCATCCCAGGACAGTGTCAATAAAGAAATCCCCGCCATGATCTAATCTCTAACCAACAAGGCAGCGTCAATAGGCAATATAAGTAAAACACAAATATGCTCGTGTAAATATAATACAAAAAAACAATAGCCTAGACAGCCACAATGAAGGTACTCATTGACATGGCAGAAGCCAGAGCAACAAGAGAATAAACCATTAAGGGCACGACAAGAAAAATCATAGACAAACATCAAACGCCACCGTCCCAATGGGCTTTAGGTAGGCGTCATCATAGGGTCCACAGCCTATCCGGTCATCGTACAATTAAAGAATAAACAAAAATTAACAATAATTGAATTATTGAATTAACCCATTCCGATGGTTCTGTTACTTTTTCTATGACGTTTATATCATCCATATGCTCTAATTCTGCTTTCACTTTATTAATAATTGCAAGCGGAATCTTTCTCGGCGGATGAACATCCGGTTTATCATTTTCATTGAGTTGTATTGTGTTTTCGCCTGGTAAACATCCTAACCCTCGAAATACATCTTCATATTCTAACACAATGTCTTCAAGATTTTCATTGTTGTTGTTCACAGTGTATACTCTAGAGATTAATTTCATTTCCATTCACGTTGTTAATCCAAACACTGGACATGCTGGAGTTGTATTGACTTTGACAACTTCGAATTCAACAGGTACATATTTGTTCTTGGTAGATGTTGATTTCCCTGCAGTGTCTAATCTATGACCGGAGTATGATACAAGTTGGGATTTTGTTCTTCCGAGTTTGCGTATACCAATTTCGTTGTACATTCTAAGCGGTAATACATTCCACTATGCTCATGTGTCTAATTTCATTTCCACGTTTTCACCATTTATTTTGACAATTTTCCATTCGTTTGCAAATTTAGTATTTTCTATACTTTCTATGTATATCTCCGAGTCGCCTTCTTCTTCATACTATATTCATTTTCTGTCATTCACACTCTTGCAAAATGGTTCATTTTACCATGTTTACTGCACTTGTAACACGTTTGACAATATGCCGGACATTTCTTTGGATCATGTACAGCATCACACTTCCCGCACTGCTGTATGTTTCTCTTTGCTGTACTTATACTTTGTTTCTGTGAATGTGTCGGCTTCCTGGAATAAACTATGGGTTGTCTGGTATATCGTTTGTTTCCGGACTTTTCTTAACAACATCTACATTCGACTCTACAGCCTTTGTCGTAGTCTTGACCTGCGAACTCGAAATTTCTCAGGCTCTTCATTTGTCGATTACTTTTTGCAATGTGATGTCTGCCTCTCTCATTAATCGTTCTCTCACAGCATCATACTTTGTTCCACATATAATTCAATCATTTATCAGAGAGTCTTGGATGTCATCAAATTCACAGCTTCTTGCTTGTATTATCAAATCAGTGATGTACTCATACACTGACACCTCATACTGATTTCTAACGTTAAATCGTTGGCATTCAAATACTATGTTCTTTCTTGGATTACAGTACTGCTCAAATTTCTCAAGAATTTGGTTCACATTCTTATTGTCACCCTCTGCATCCCTAGTGAATGTGTTGAAAATATCCAGCGAATCAGTTCCTATTACATGTAATAACGTACAACTTTTTATTTCATCTTCCTTTTCTTTAATTCCCGTTGCCGTTAAGTAAATGTCAAACTGTTTAAACTTTCGAAGGTTTTCTTTCCAATTACCTTTCAAACACAGACCTTCCGGTGGTGATACATGTTTAGCCATTTTGTCTAATATTATTTGTAATCCAAATGCTCACTCTTTACTTCTGACACCATGTTATATGTCCATTATACGACAATTAATTTTTATACATTTAACATTATATGTACAAATAAACGATATATCATGTTAGTGCATTGGTGCTTGTTATACATAGTTTCTTTGGACTCTTTATGCCATCATTTGATGGGAAACACAGATTTGTACAAGTTGCAGGCCCTCTAGCGGAAGAGTTTAGGGATTAACACTTGTCTTCTAGCACATTATTCGGTATACTGAAAGAGAAGATACTTTATAAGCATCAAACACAAACAAGACAATAATTAGCAGCAGACAAGGTCCTATTAAGTATGTTCATGAGAGATAATGTAAAATGCAACACCTTTCAAACACTTCAGAACTGACTAAACTGTATTCTACTTCAAAGTCATTTAAAATGAAACTCAATGATCCCTAAGGACCAGTAAATAATAATACTTCTTATTCGTCTCACGGGGAGACTTTTATGTTTACTCTATTGTGAATAGGGTTTAATGGTTTATTCTCTTACTGCTCTGGTTTCTGCCAAGTCATAGAGTACCTTCATTGTGGCTTTCTAGGCTATTGTTTGTTTGTATTATATTTACACGAGCATATTTGTGTTTTACTTATATTGTCTATTGATGCTGCCTTGTTGGTTAGAGATTAGATCATGGCGGGGATTTCTTTATTTACACTGTCCTGGTTTAATGGGATGACAGTAGGGTAAGTGTGAGGTTAGGTGCACCCTAGAACCGGTTTAAACCCCCCAGTGGCCTACTTTGCCACTGACCGTTCCAAGGTGGTAGCCCTATTGTCAACCCTTTTGTGTTTGTGATGTCGTTTGTATTTATTATTACTTTTGCCTTCTTGTTTGTCTGTTTGCGTGTTTGTTTCTGTGTTTTGTGGTTGACTGTCCTTCTTGAATGCTACTTTCCCTGTCCGACCTTTTTATATTTCTTTATAGAATGAATGTTTCTTTTTTCACTTAAGGAAAAGAAAACCGAACCTAATATCATTTATATATAACAAGGTAAGTAGGTATAGCAGGTACACTATATTAGTCGATGAGCCAGGAACCAACATTTTTGATATTATTACCAACTCAGCTGACACATTTTAACAAAACTTTTTGAAAAGAACAATATAATTTTATTTTATGTAGATGACATTTGTCCATGATAGCAAAAAGGAGAATGTATTTTATGCATATGTTTTCGAACATTTTTGCATGTCATGTTTGTGTTAATAATTATTGGGGTGCTTATAAAATATGAAATTAAGTTTACAGTTCATTTTAGTGATAAACAGAGTAGAAAAACTTTGCTTAGAACTGATTCTTCTTTAAAACACTATTATGCGGAACAGTATAAGTTAATTTATCCCACCACTATTGGCACATATGTTATGCATTTTGTTTAGGCGTATGGATTTATTCAATATGTGATTTGTAAACATCGTTAAAATAGACATTTACCTAAATTGTTTAATTAATTTATGTCGTAATAATGTAATACCTCATCAAACGTCAAATTGGATAAGAAATATGTTTAAACCAAAAGTCCCATTAATACATATTACAGTTTACCTAAGCCTAAATCGGAGGAGAAGCTTTCATGACAAGTGTACGACTACAATCCATTAACAAGAGCCCCACTGGCTGTGTGATTTTTATTAAACAAAGGGAGATAACTCTAACAACACAAAACAGCTACCGTGTTAGTACTGCTATCATAGATTTTGTGTTACTCTATAAGTAACTCTAAAAGTTACTCAATAACATGGTACAAGCAG
This sequence comes from Cyrtodaria siliqua, assembly GCA_037043455.1. NCBI lineage: Eukaryota > Metazoa > Mollusca > Bivalvia > Adapedonta > Hiatellidae > Cyrtodaria > Cyrtodaria siliqua. Next base: position 9,587 of record JAWPHD010006511.1, read on the forward strand.
GTTTGTGTCCCTTGAGATGGTAACACGGTCATGGTCACGGCCTATGTGTGTTAAGGATCATCAAGGTAATCAGCCTAAAACCAACGAAGGCTAAAGTAGAGAATCTGATGTACAACACACCATAATGCAACTCCAGTGGGAATAGTCTTCTGCTTTATATCAAAGTGTTTAATTATTGATAAACACATTCTTACTTGTCTGATAAAGCTTTCATTACATAATTGTGTAAACGATATTGAACTGAAATAACGTCAGATATAGATACATAAAATGTGGCTCTCGGGCCATTACGGTAGATTAGACACCTAATGAATACGCCACTGCGCTATTTAGACCGTGGGCTGCTACCCAAATGTTGACATATTGGTATCACTCAAGCTGGCAAATTCTAATATGCATTTTCGGAAAGGTCAATGTCTTACGCTTCTTTTAAGTCAGGATAATATTTTTAGTTCGGTTGTGTGTAAAACTATTGTTTTATAAAGGGCGGTAATTTTTAACAAAATGTTCTAAATTGATATAAAAATGAACGTATGGCATAGATTAACTCCACCAATTTGATTTTCGTGTATTTGTTTGCATTCAAAATGATTACGTAACACATGTAAACATATAACAGTTCAACAGTTCAACCCTTAAAAACGTATACAAACGTATGGAAGCAAACATTTAACCATGTTAATCATTAAACGCACATTGTATCGAAAGAAGGTTCAGATAACCAAACAAATTATAAGCAAATGACATGTGAAAATAGTTTTTAGATTCTATATATACGAAACAATACGAAATAATATAAACGTGTGACCTCTCTGTAATAAAGGTGTTGCTATAATGGAGATAATAAAGTACACTTTTAAGTTTTTAACTAAAAAGATTGAGCTAACATTAAAAAATGATTCACAGAAATGTTACAATTCAAAGTTCCATTTTATTTGTCTTTGTGTCACCTTCATAGCATGGCAGACAGGTAGGGATCGCTTTGTCTTCATTCGTCACGCTTTAACCGGCAACCTGAACTTGGTCATACTTTAAAAGTATTTAACCTAAGTTCATGAAACTTCATAAACATCTTCATCTCACCCCAAGGAAAGTCGTTAAACATGTCTAATAACTTTGTCTTTCATTTCGGCAAAGCTATACCCCTTTCCATTAAACCTTTACCTGCAACCTGCAACCTGAACATGGTCATAACTTATAAAGCATTTAACCTATGTTCATGAAACTTCATAAACATATTTATCTCACCCCAAGGAAAGTCGTTAAACATGTCTAATGTCTTTCATTTCGGCAAAGTTATGCCCCTTTCCAATAAACCATTACCTGCAACCTGACCTAGCGCTCATAACATTAAATAAGCACATGACGGGCTACAAACGTGTTCTGTGGAACCCCCTTCTATTAATTTATTTAACTTATGCAAAAGCCTATGTGATTATCAGCTCTTCATTCCATCATTGAATTATATACTATTGTTAAATTCACCTTCACACTGAAAATATGTATAGCATATTTGTAAAAGTACACCACTGTTAAAAAGAGAAAAATATTCTTTATACCCCATGTGCCTTCAATACACAAATGATACACATGAAAAGCGTGCAATTAGTTCGGATGAACAGTTTATTAGATTTGTTATTTGGTTTGGACCATTTTTGTTCGAATATAGACAAGCTAATGATCAATTGGTTTTGTATGGGAATGTCACTCAGTTCTGTTTAACACATCCACACATATAGTTGCCGGTTATACAATTTTTACAGAGAAAGTCCTTCAATGTCATCATACTATTACATTGAGATTATTTCGAAACCACATGTCATTTAAAAAATAACTTTGCCTTTTTACAATGGTGCACTTTGAAATTCGGATGATGTGATAAGGGTGATTTGGATGATTTAGAAAATCGTTTGCTCTAGCTGGATAAATGGAACAATTTATTTGACATTAAAAAAGCGCACACAAACAACTTTGAATAAAATTGCGTCATACTTTTCGAATATAAAGGGCACAGTTTCAGCCATAAAAGTATTCTTTCTGATATTATGGTCACGTAAATAATATTGAATTACTATTACTTTATGGCTGACATTGCTCATGCCTAAAGTATGCATTTGGTTGAACATTTCACTTGACCATACCCCATCCATTTTAGAGGTTGTTTTTATATAAAGATGGCAGATTAATAGTCTATAAATATACAGCAGCTAAATGGTGTTACACGTGATGCAAGTTAACACAGGGTAGATACAAAGGCAATGTTGCAAATAGGTTTGAAAGACTAGCATATCAGTCGTTGCTTCAGTTCTTGGGAGAAGGAAATCGTTCTTAAACGAAAACAACTGATTTACAAAGTAGTCTGAGTATATGACTGATGTAGGAAAACAGCAGCAGTACAACATTTGCGTGCATACCACCACGTGCAAACAAGGACCTCGAAAAATCTTACATATCTTTAGAATAGGGATGGTACACCTTGGACTTTGTTATAAGGCCTGATATAACAGACGACCCATCTGTTACTTTATAATTTCCGAATGGCATAAAAGTATCTTGCGAAACTTACTTTACACTGTACTTGCAGAAAGCATAAACTTCCCTGTATTTTAACATAGTGTGAATTCAGGGGAGTTAGTTGTAGCATTTATAAAAGATTCAGATTGTTAACATGCGTCAACATTCGGCAGATGAAAACATAGTATTCTGTTAAAGATGTTAATATCATGATTGTCTCTAACAATAGCTTTGAGACGTATATTATTTTCCAGACAGAGTTTTCTTTAAAACTACGTATACTTCTGAATTGCATTTTTCTCAACCCAAAACCGAAATATTGTTTTCCCGGTTCTGTTATTTGGCATATTTTTTTTTTTGCAATAGCTTAATAAAAGAAATACTACAATTGCATTTACCTATGCAATTTGTGAGTTTGAGTTTAATTAAAAAAATCGTTTAAAAATGTCTTCAATTTATTGATTACAAATACATGATATTCATGCAATTCTTTTTTTTAAAGCTATTTCTTTTGTTGAGTATGTTCGCCCATTTTTTCCCCCATGTACACGAACATAATAAGAATAGGTTAAAGACCTTCAGCTCCCTTTCATTTCAAAAGAAATTATTTTTTAATAAAATTTAAATTTTCGTAAAGTTTATTTGCAGTTTTCAAGTTACTTCGGAACTTTTTGTCTGTACCTTAATACATCTTTATTTACAGTTTTGAAAAATACTTTGTTTTGTTATAAATAAATATCCAAAAATCTTTTATTTTATGCTTTATGCTTTGTACATTTTCTCCAAAAATGTCAAGATGTATAAACTTTGTTTATTGCAAATATTTTCCCCATGTACATTAATACAGGTCGGTCGGAAATTCAAGAAGGCCGCCAAAGCTAAAAATAGATTTAAAAAACAACAAGTTTGTAGCGATTAGTATAATATAATGTTTAAAGAACATTCAACTGTCTTATATTGCAATAAAATTATATTTTAAATAGTCCAGTTTTCGGAGGTTTTGGTTTAAATTTCGATATTCTGGGCCAAAAGAAATGGTATTTTCAAATCACTTATCCTTAGGACTGTCTCTTCTGTAGCTCATGCAATCCTGTACATTTAGAGAAATACTATAACGATTTCTGTTTTGCTACGTATATTTTAATCATAATCATGATGATTTGGCATTGAAAACGTTTTACTGACAAAAAGAGTACGCGTTTATTTTGCGTCGCTTGGCAATCGAGTGAAAAGGTTCGGGTATATATTAAATAATGCAATATCGTAGAGTATTCAACACTTGCTCCAATGACAAGTCAATGGGACAGTTCGGAAGTATACAATAAATTGCCATACTGAACATTCTCAAACCTAAACGGAAACGAGACATTTTTGTTATTTTTTAAATTCGCTTATTTACTAATTACGTTTTGAATAGTTCAAAACGTTTGTTTTCATATTATTATATATAGTTGTCGATCATATTGCACCAGTACTATTAACTAACGGAAGTTGAACAAAGTAAATATTGCTAAACATGTTATAAGTATTCTTTTCTAAATCAGGTAAGAATTCAAAGTTGTAGCCGGAAAGCAATAATGTAATGCAATGTGTGCTTAAGAAACAATGCCATCGCGATAGTGTACATATCAATTGCAAAATGTCACTACTATTGCTCGTGCAATATCCTTGATATTTGCACAGCTATTAAAGCGTGGTGGCATCATTTATCGGTATGAACAGATGATTAGTTTGTACAATATATTTTACCTTTCTATTTTCAGCTTTATTGATCGACTGTTATCAGTGCACATCACAAAATGGGGACAATCAACTCTGTAATGACACATTCGTACCTGACATAACAACATATCACCTCATCTCCAGGAATTGTTACTATGGATACTGGAAGGCACATTTCTGTGTCAAACTGGATGGAGTGCGGGGTAACATGTTTGTAGTGTTTGTAATCACGTTTATTCCACCAATTTTAAACATTGGGGACTGGTAATTAATGTTAAGATCAAACATTATTTCAAACATTATTACATGCACATGTATTTTACAAACTCTTAATATAATATACCTGAAGCAACGTTGAACAAAGATCGAAGGTATTTTGGTCAAGGTGTGGAATACAACGTAACTTTAAAGGGACACGCATGCATCAGTTATGCAACATTTTAATTAACGTCTCGATTTAATTTTCCACACACACACACACGTGCACACACACACACACACACACACACATACACACAAACTTCTCGGCATAGACTAATCAATATCAAATTAATGTATAATTGCAAAGAAGAAACCGAGTTGCTACTTCGTAAATACTATGTTTCCTCATATTTCAATATATATAAAAATCGAACAGGAAAAGCAGCATTCAAGGACGAAAGTCAACCACAAACACACACAGAAACAAAGAACATATTTAAAGATGAATAATAAAAGGCCAATTAAGACATCAGAAGCACAAAAGGGTTGATAATAGGGCTACCGCCTTGGAACGGTCAGTGGCAAAAAAGGCCGCTGGGGGTGGGGGTGGGGGGGTGGGGGTGTTTAAACCACGTTCTAGTGTGCACCAAACCTCATACTTACCCTACTGTCAACTCAATAAAACGGGACAGTGCAAATAAAGAAATCCCCGCCAAGAACTAAAGAAATATAAAAAGATCGGACAGGGAAAGTAGCATTCAAGGACGACAGTCAACCACAAAACACAGAAACAAACACGCAAACAGACACACAAGAAGACAAAAGTAATATTAAATGCAAACGACATCACGAACACAAAAGGGTTGACAATAGGGCTACCGACTTGGAACAGTCAGTGGCAAAGTAGGCCACTGTGGGGTTTAAACCGTTCTAGGGTGCACCAAAGAAATATAAAAAAGATCGGACAGGGATAGTAGCATTCAAGGAGGACAGTCAACCATAAAACACAGAAACAAACACGCAAACAGACAAACAAGAAGACAAAAGCAATAATAAATGCAAACGACATCTCAAACACAAAAGGGTTGACAGTAGGGCTACCGCCTTGGAACGGTCAGTGGCAAAGTAGGCCACTGGGGGTTTAAACCGGTTCTAGGGTGCACCAAACCTCACACTTACCCTACTGTCATCCCATTAAAACAGGACAGTGTAAATAAAAAATCCCCGCCATGATCTAATCTCTAACCAACAAGGCAGCATCAATAGGCAATATAAGTAAAACACAAATATGCTCGTGTAAATATAATGCAAAAAAACAATAGCCTAGAAAGCCACAATGAAGTTACTCAGTAACTTGGCAGAAGCCAGAGCAGTAAGAGAATAAACCATTAAGGGCACGACAAGAAAGATCATGGACAAACATCAAACGCCACCGTCCCAATGGGCTTTAGGTAGGCGTCATCATAGGGTCCACAGCCTGTCCGGTCATCGTACAATTAAAGAGGAAAGCATAGTGGCGAACTGTAAAAGGGTCCACCACCAAGCATGCAGTACGTTGCAAAATAATAGGGTCAAAACCTCTTTTGATAAACTTTTTAACAAGTTTAACAAAGATAGTATGAAAGTGATAACCCCCCAGTGGCCTACTTTGCCACTGACCGTTTCAAGGCGGTAGCCCTATTGTCAACCCTTTTGTGTTTGTGATGTCGTTTGCATTTGTTATTGCTTTTGCTTTCTTGTTTGTCTGTTTGCGTGTTTGTTTCTGTGTTTTGTGGTTGACTGTCCTCCTTGAATGCTACTTTCCCTGTCCGATCTTTTTATATTTCTTTATAAGGTAATTCTTCCATTTTGTAACTGAATTAAATATTTTGACATTCTCCCCGAATATGATCATTTTAATGTCAATTATAATGATTTCTGTGATATAAAACATTATGACATGAACAAGTATGTACTTTCTAATTTTGCTACATCCATATTTTTGAAAAAAGGTAGAGAATGGTGTTTTGAAACACATATCTTAATTATAAAAAATAACTGCAATATCAATTAAAAATTGTCATTTAAGGTTATAGTAGTCTGATATCTCCATTTATGCACGTAAAATATCACATATGCATTTCTTTTACAAGTTGTCGGTTTTCACGATTTCATCGAACATTAACATGAAATTCGACTTTGAAAATTATTCAATTTATGAAAATTCTAGTTCGAAACATCAGATTCAGGCATTTTTATGATTTCATCTATCTTATAAGAGAAAAGAAAGAAAAAGATATGACTGAAGATTTAAGGGCAAAACACATACATTTGCAAATAATGATGAAAAAATATAAAGTTTGACCAAAGATAGCTTTATAAGGTTTGTTATATACAGACACTAAAACAATGTTGGTCTTACAAAATATTGATAAAATGCTTATTTTGGTTAATTCATAAAATCATCGGTAAGATAAGAGCAAACTGTCCTATTATCTGTCAAGGTCTTAATATTGCGGTTTAAGGTAAAACTCTACGGCAATAGAAACATATAGGTTAAACATTGGAAAATAGCATGCAACTTATTCAAAATGTAATTTAAAGCGAACCGCATGAAATTGAAAATTATTTTTAAATGCATGCGTTCTAAATGACGGTTTTATTTAATTAAATCACGCATTGTTACGTTATAAGTTGAACACCTATTGTAGTGAATTAGTGTTTTATTACCGCATACGTAATGTATTCAGTCATTTGATGCTTACACTGAACGGTACAGTCCATAGTTCTATCAACCCTTTCGTAAATGAATATTAATTAGTCTGAACAATCATATCAATGGACCTTTATGCACATCTAGCACGAACTATTTTCAATGTCAACGCAAATCTGTGTCTAGAAAAGTAACACGTGGTAAGTTTTCCTCATGTTCAAAGTAGGTTCCTAACAACACACCACATTTTCTGGAGAAATTCTAAACACTTAATCATCATTGATTTGTGACGGACCATATATTTGATGTGTGTACAATTTATTTCTTCTTAAAGCTACTATAGTTGTTTTTAAGGTTGGTGGGAGGTAACAAAAAGCAAATGGGAGATTTGTCTGCTTAGTTTACTATCGATTGTAAGCTTGTGAAACATGACTGGTAACCCAAAACTAAGGCAGTTTTATAGCGAACCGTTTTCATTTCTTTACTTGCGATCGATGGAACTACATAAAACATGCACATTCATTCATTGAAATAAATATATTATGACCTGCACGAGCCCATGACTTTCAGATTAACAATTTATCAGTTGTTCATTGTTTTGTGAATGATTGCGTTTCTAAATGCATACTTATACTATTATATTTTGTTGAAATGACAGTGAGAAGTAACCAAGGCCCATTATCAGATATAGTCTAAATCAAATGCAGGTTATCATTTGGCTCTGTAGCTTAATGGTTATGCATACTGATTGTCACTCCGGAGGTCTCGAGTTCGAATGCCATGTCGAGCAAACTATTTTTGAATATATTTGGACAGTTAAGTCTTTTAATGTTGCTGCAGCAAAGGACGGATTAAAAGTAATGTCTTGCTACATCGAAGGCATAAATGTAAGAGTATCCATATATAGAGAATTTCATGTTAGTGTCTGATCACATCGAGGATGAAGAAAAAAAAACGTGGCTGTGCCGAGGGCTTTATTTTGTTCGTGCTGAACCTGATAAACTGGATACGATCAGGCACTAACATGATATTCTGTGTATCATGTTGATCGTTTAAAATCATTTAATTTAACTTTTTTCCATTTTTTTCCGTTCAAAAATAACCAGAGGTCATCAAATATACCTGACGTCATCAAAAGCGGTGCTGACGTCATCAAATGAGGTGCACCTGACGGGATAGGAAAGTAACTGCCGAGATATAGAGAATATCATGTTAGTTCCTGATCGAACCTGATAAACTGGATAGGATCAGGCACTAACATGATATTCTGTTTATAACATGTATAATGTCGATCGTTTAAATTCATTTAATTTCCTTTTACCCCCTTTTTTCCGTTCAAGAATACTCAAACGTCATCAAATATACCATGACGTCATCAAAATAGGTGTACCTGACGGGATAGGAAAGTAACTGCCGAGATAAGATTGTATCTCTGGCACCCTGTTTCTCGGCAGATTTATGCAGATCGACATGATAAAAACGAGTTTAAGATTATGCTACGGAAGATGAAATGAAAATAAAACCAGCCTAAAACACGCCTAGTATTTCCTTATACTTTAAGTACAGGTATATACGCTTTAATGTCACACGTGACACATCCTTATGTGACATTGTTCAGTGTTCACCAGTGAAAAATCTTGTTTTGTATGCCATTAGATATTGAGCTAAAAGGTTAATAAAGTTTTCCGTTGGTCATTTACACGCAGTTGATGCATCATACAACTGTCTAGTTATTTCCTTATTCTTAGTACACGCTACATATCGAGGGGTCAGAACAAAGCTATTGTAACTACATATGAATAAAGAAGGAGATACAATAGTTTTGCACTGAACCCTCGATATAAAAGCAGCACATTTGTAATGTATGTATTGAATATCGTGTTATACATGTACAGAAAGCAGCACATTTATAATGTATGAATCGAATAACGTGTTGTACATGTACAGGAAGTAGCACATTTATAATGTATGTATCTAATATCGTGTTATACATGTACAGAAAGCAGCACATTTATAATGTATGAATCGAATAACGTGTTGTACATGTACAGAAAGTAGCACATTTATAATGTATGTATTGAATATCGTGTTATACATGTACAGAAAGCAGCACATTTATAATGTATGTATCGAATAACGTGTTGTATATGTACAGGAAGTAGCACATTTATAATGTATGTATCTAATAACGTGTTATATATATACAGAAAGTAGCGCATTTATAATGTATTTATCGAATAACGTGTTGTATATGTACAGAAAGCAGCACATTTATAATGTATATATCGAATAACGTGTTATATATGTACAGAAAGCAGAGCATTTATAATATATGTATCGAATACATTGTTGTATATGTTCAGAAAGCAGCGCATTTATAATGTATGTATCGAATAACGTGTTATATATGTACATAAAGTAGCTTATTTATAATGTATGTATCGAATAACGTGTTGTATATGTACAGAAAGCAGCACATTTATAATGTATGTATCGAATATCGTGTTGTATATGTACAGAAAGCAGCACATTTGTGTTATACGTGTACAGAAAGCAGCACATTTATAATGTATGAATCGAATAACGTGTTGTACATGTACAGAAAGCAGCACATTTATAATGTATGAATCGAATAACGTGTTGTATATATACAGAAAGTAGCACATTTATAATGTATGTATCTAATAACGTGTTATACATGTACAGAAAGCAGCACATATCGAATAACGTGTTGTACATGTATATGTGCAGAAAGTAGCACATTTATAATGTATGTATCGAATAACGTCTTATATATGTACAGAAAGTAGCACATTTATAATGTATGTATATGTGCAGAAAGTAGCACATTTATAATGTATGTATCGAATAACGTGTTGTATATGTACAGAAGGATAGGCAGAAATGACGTAACCCTTTTTATGAAGCTATATGTATGTTTATAAACTAGCTAATGATTTCCTCTGTGGAACTTACATTAACCTTCTGTTTTAGAACGTATCGTATGCAGGGACAGTTCTTGTTTGCATACTGATGATTGTGTCGTTCGACGTAAAATGTCGCTGTTAGAACATATTTTCTTGAATCTCTTTTCCAGAATCGTCAAACAATCACATCGACATTGTCAGGACACGTCTATTAGTATATGAAATTCATTACTAATTTAACTCGTTGTATTTAATACTGAGTCGTCTTAGAAAGTGCGCTCTATTCTAGTTTTTATGTGCGTCATGTGTTCTTCTCCTTTTATGCCTGAATGAACTATTTCACAGAAAACAGTTTATAAATAAAATGACAAAGAATAAGTTAAGATATTATACTTTGTTAAAGTGTCTATGATCTGGTTGTTGGCACAGTGAATTAGTATACTCTGACATGCACGACTAGGCAAGGGTTACATATTTAGATATAGTTAATCTGTGTTATCTTCCCCTGTACAGATAACTATATAACCAATATCCAAATAACTATATTGTTTTATTATGTAATTTGTTTATGCCCTGTTTAAATCGTTGATACAATATTTAAAACAACCATTTTACTATTGATAGCGTTTCATCCCTTTTCAAGAAAGAATTCTTTAACCGCTCAGGTATTGCGGGTTAGAATGGGAATAGGGATAAGGAAAAGATTACGCAAATGATGAAGCATTTGATTTAAGGAAAGCGTATCATGTTTTCGATCACCAATAATTTAATTTAAGTGTAGCTGATATTTGACGAATATCTGAAGGGAATAACACTTGTTTATGTCATTGGTCACGTCAACTAGGATCATCTGTTTATGATTACTCAGATTTTTTGCTCTGATTTGCGTGCATATGTAATGCTAATTAGTTTGATGTGACCGTTGAGCTGTCGTCTTGTAGTAGACATACTTTCAATGATTTAGTTAATATATACTGTATGTGTTTGTTTTCAGAGGACGGAAGCACAATTATTGTGCGACAATGCACGATTGACGATTGGGGCAATCACTGCGGATTGATACAGTTTGAAGTGGATAATCGTCTTGAAGACTTAGATGGATGCCTTGAATCTTGCAATTTTGACGGTTGTAACCCAGGAATGACAAACAATTACAGTATTTTCAGTTTGTGTCTGACTTCAGTGCTATCTATGATTGCTTTCGCCGTTCGGTGATGAACGTGAAATTGAGGATTTAAGATGTTTTGGTTTGGTTACTTAATACATATTTGCTCACCGTTGAACAACGTTATTTTCTTATATGCACATGCGGAGGTCGTCGTATTTCGCAATAAACACGTTCTATGTTTGTATTTTCTTTTTAATAATATTTGTTATATCATAAATGCATGTTTATGACAGTGGTTTTGTTATAATATAAATTAAATGTTTATTATTTGCTGTTACGGATTCGTTGCAATGCTTCTAACATTTTTTGTAACTGGATAGTAGTCCATTTATAGTCATGGAAACCTAATGCAATTCAATTTTTATGTTTAGACACTTTACAAGTTCCAGAGAATTATTCTCTGTATTATATTTCTGAACGCAATGGCGCCATGTCTGTCAATATATGTATGTTGAGTCGTGATCCAACTCTAGTGTGTGCACTTACCAAATGCAGAAAAGTATATAGACACATGTGTTGCGCATTATCCATTAATGTATGAGTTAATGACATTACATCTGTCTTGTAAAGGTTGTGTCCAAATATTCATACAACTTGTAATATAGATATATACGGGAGTGGGGTGTGGGTGTGTGAGGGGTGTGTGAATGGGCGGTGTGAATGGTGGTGGTGAGTGAGTGAGTGAGAAAGGATTATTTGCGTTGTAACAAAATGACGTTGATCTGTTAACAAATACATAAATACATTCCTTTTGCTGGTATAGCAGGTACACCATTCATTTTTCTCTAGTGCATACAACACCCATTTGTCTTAGTTATCAATCATAGGCACCGCGACAGAAGAAAAAACGCGTGTTTTAGAGCTATGTTGGCCTAAAACAACACTGTTATTAGTGAGGCGAGCAAATCGCTAAACTACACTCAAGTGATATGAAAACGCAACACGGGAATTTCCGCTATATATTGTATATACTGCACACTTAATTGCACATAATATTCCAAAGAAATCCCAAGATGTTTTTTAAAAAGAAAGTTGCAGTTAACTAGAGAAAGGACACAACTGTGATGTTGTAGACGTTTTAATCACACTACACTTTGTAACAAGAACTTCATAAATGTTGAAGTAGCTCTTTGAAAAATTGAGCTAGTTCAGTACTGTATTTAACGTAAGTAGTTTGCAAAATGTTGCATCCTAAGTTTGCTCACATGATTGAGCCAAACGCGTACTCTGTGAATAACGAAACATTGAAGGAATACTATTTGCTGTATTATTTGTTGTTTTAGTATTTTTTCCAAAAGGAAAGGTCTTACGTAGCCATGTACCATTCGATTAAAAGCAGCATATTGTACATACAATATATAGCGGAAATTCCCGTGTTGCGTTTTCATATCACTTGAGTGTATGATACCATCTCAGCACGACCGTCCTATTTATTTAATGGTGGTAGCGAAACAGAATAGGTAAACATCTGTAAAATTAAAGCGCTAAACCAAGTAAAGTAAATGTTATTTTATTAAAATAACCGATACAGTTTACCACTGAAAAGGTATATATTGCTAGTGTTAACTTTTTGACGCTGTTTCTTACTTCTAAACATGACTACCTAACACATAATCACGTAAAGTCTGTCTCGTTACCTTACACATGCAATACCTGCTTTCACTTGATCCACATCGAACATGATTTATTTGTAATGTGACTTCATTGTATGATTAATATACATTAATATACATATCACCTTGATTTATAAATACATTATTATTGTTTTTAATTATTTTTATTTCATTATTGATGTTATATGGTTTATTTTTCTTTTCATTATTATTATCATTATTGTTAAAAATCTTTACTGTAATTATGATACTCGTTATATTTTATGTATTGTGTTTTCTGCTTAATTATGTGTGCTTTTTGAAGGATTGCGTTTGATTCATGAATAATTTGTAATAGATACGGTTGATGCCACCACTACAATACCCCTTCTGTCTTAGTACGAGACTGTTTTAAATGTAACAATTTGACTTAAAAATGTCGATATTAAATTTGCAAGGCAAAAAAAAAACGCGCGCGCCTGCTAAATACTATCAGAAATTATATTTGTATTGTGTATACATGTTGTTTTTTGCATCAGCTTTTTGTACCTTTCAATTCATCTGGCACAGTAGTCAAGTGGTTAAGAAATAATACATTTCCAGCGGGTTTATATTGTCCCAGATCAATATATGGTGGGTGGGACATGAAGATTATCGATACCTAGGGCCGCAGTTCCACGGTTTCGATGCGTTTCAAGTCCCAAACGCCTCGTTTCAATCTCGCACAATATAAACCCGCTGTTTCTTATCTGACATGGATGTTTTGCATCATGATACACAATTTGTTGAAAGATTGAAGAAAATACAAACAAATTCTCACAACTTACATTTTAAGCCCATCTCTCAACATCAAACAAGAGAAATATACAGGTTAACATAACGCATTCCATTGCACTGTAGTTGTACATCTGACGTTTAAAATGACGTCTCAGAAGTTAACGTGTTTTCTGGCATTTAAAATGACGTCTTGACGGTTAACGTATGTAACTCAGAGGTATTAATAGGAATATTTTAAACTTCCCCGATAACCAATCAGTATTGAGTATTTTGTTTTATAAACCATGTTAGATATTCATTTCAAGGTTCTAAATATAAATACGTATACACTCTTGTCATTTTAGGAGTAAGTGATCACTTCCATTTTGTATTGTACAAGTATTTTGTTTAAAAGGTCGCTTTGTTTAGTGTATTAACAGTATATGGACAAAATAACTATTACATTGAACAACAGTAGTGAGCGAAATATTATTACTAAAATGAAAAAAAACAAAAAACATTGATAAACGAAATATTATTATTAAATACCATTAGTCAATAGAACAATTATCTATACTTTGAATAACATTTAAGTAAAATAAACATAAGTGATACATTAAATAACATTAGTAAACGAAACATTATTATTATATTTAATAATAATAGCAACATAATACATTATATTTTCATTAAAAATGTTTTTACGTTTAAGTTAGTAAATAAAACATAAATATTTCATTAAATACTATTAGTAAACGAACTAGTGGTATTACCATCAATAGCATTAGTAAATAAAAGAGTAGGATTGAAATGAATAACACCAGTAGTTCAGTACACGAATAATTAGGAGGTTGTTTTGGCAAACTGAACTAAAATGTGTCCTCGATATCTTTCAATATCTTTTTTTTTTATACTGCCAGTGTTTTTGGGCATGCAAATATAATTATAAGTCAGCGAATTATACCTGAACAACGTAAGAAACGTGAGTTTAATATAGACTCAATAACTTTCGTTAAAGTACTACAATGTATTTAATGTGTTGTTTGCTTTATTTTTACATCGATTTCTGAACCCAGAACTAAGCAAATACAGATAACGTGTCTTGCTTAGGGACACAACACATATGGTCCTGGCGGGTTTCGAATCCATGACCATTCGATCTTGGGTCCGACAATCTTCCAGTAGAACACAGTAATCGTAATTAAATATGGGTAGAGCCGACGGTCGGGATAGTATATAGGTGACTTGGGGAAAGACATGCCGAATGTGTTTGTCCCATTCCACGGTTTATTGGTGACTATCAACAATTTGATGCTCAGCCACACAAAGCAAGATTGGCAATGTGATTGCTTACAGCGGAACAGTGTTGATGATATGAACACTGCAACCGTCGCCTGATTTAACCACAACAGAACACATCGGAGATATGTTTTGGAACAAAAATCCATATTATTATTGTTACAATGCCTCTTAGATAGATCAGACTTGCAGATATATCAGACTTTCATTGCAAACAATGGACACTTCTGACATTTATTTTCTTTGTAACTTTTGATTTTAGATTGGTTTTGACTTGTGGTATTAAACTAATTGCATTTATTTTGCAACATGAATAAAGTGACATGATTATATTAACTACATATTGAACAATGTAAAAAGGAACACTTTACATAAATTTTAGTACTTAAACCAACATGTCTGAACCTTTATTGAATGGTGTTTCTTAAGTTGTCCATTGTATATGAATATACGCTCGTGTATACTGTTCTGATCTTCTGTACCATTACTTCTTCTCTTGTATGTTTCAAAATGTACCTTTGCCCCTCACCGCTGTAGGTTCGATCCCTCAGGGGCCTAGGAATATTTATTTGAGGAAGCTATCCAGCTGGCTTTTGGTACGTCGGTGGTTTTACCCAGGTGCCCGCCCGGGCACGAAAATTGCCCCGAGGGGCACCTGGGGTCTTTCTCCACTAATGGAAGCTGGAAAGTCGCAAAATGACCTTAGCTGTTGGTGCGACTATAAAATCCAATTCAATTCAATTCAATTCAAAATGTACCTAAGCTATGCATTGTAATTGTAATATTATTTCAAATATTCATTCCAAAGGCATAACAATTAAGTCAACACGTGATAATTACAAAGAGTAATCAGAAGAATCAGGGAGAACGTGTGTACGTACGAGCTAACAGCTAATAAAAGGTATACTATACCAAAATAATCTATTCATTCCGTATGTTTATGTGCCTCAATTTTGGATTTATGAGGCTATTTATTAAAATATTCAAGTTCACGGCGAAGGTCAAAGTTTAAACTCTTGTCCGTGCCATAACTCAAAAGTAAGCGATTGAACAAAATGTCATTTCGCAGAGGGGTTTATCACATAAAGACAATGTGTCTCGTAAAGCACCTGTCAACATAGTGACAAGATCAAGGTCACAGTGAAGGTCAACATACGTAAGACCCAGTTTCATGTCCGGAAATGTTCACGACATAGAGACAATGTAGAGACGGAGAGGGTCGCCACGTAGTACTCACACTAACTTAAGGTCAAGGTCATGTCCCTGATCCGAACGGATCAAGTGTTGCCCTAAATGTCATGGCTGACGTTACCATAACACCTTTACAATTCGATCTGAAGTCATACATGGAATAGGCTAATAACTAATAGGTGTTCGTCAATTATTTTTCTTTAACATATAAACAATCAACAATGTTACTTTATATAAAAGTTAAATAACTCGCCCGGTTTTCTGTGAGCACTCCTTGCTTTCATATGGTTGAACAATTGTATGCATGTACGTTATGGATGCTGTATCTTCTTCCAATGTAACGTGAGACGAAGATAAGAATGAGCAGTTGCTGTAGATTGGTATATATTTCAAAAATGCTTCACAAACGTTTAAATATTACACGAATGTTAATTTCTGTATCAAATCACTGACTTTAAACTAAACTTGTGTTTTAATGGTTCACAAGTTTTACAATTGTATAGGTAATCCGATAATTTTGATTATTATCTTTGATATAAAACACTATTTCTTAACAAAGTGTGCCACATTTATGCACATGATATGTACATATTTCATTAAAATCGATTTACTCATTTTCAAGAAATACATGTTTTTAATATGACCGATTTTGAAAACTTACCACTAAAAATGTCTGTTTTACTGATATACAACTTATTTAGGTAGTAGATGAATTTTATCTGAAAAGTCCAATAAACCTTTGGCTGAAACACGCGCCCCAAACAATAATAGACGCGACTGTGTCAATCCTATAGTAAACGTGATCATGTTATGAACGACCCACGTAATAGTGCGAATACAGTAGTAAACGTGATATTGTGAATGCGAATGAATGCGAATGCGTTCAATTAACTTTATTGTTGTTTATCCTGTTATATTAATTCATATTTCATGTTTGTAAATGTAAACTGTAATAACACGTTATAAATGTATTTGCTTAATCTTGCTTATTAAGACATTTAATTTAATTACTTTTATTTCAAAAGATAATATATAACATAACGTAACATTTAATAATACTACATATATTGAAACGAATGCAAAAATCGTATTTTGCACCTCTTAATTGTGAGTTTTGTTTGCACATACAAGAGGGTGTTACAGCTGACGTTTACCTGCATCCATTTAACAAATAATTTGAAACTAACGTGACAGCCTATCTGGTTTCCGGTATCAGAAATATACGGAAATTGTTTTTAAAGCTTCTTGACTATAACATAAATTCGACATTGTTTTTAAATCTCGTCTTACAATAGTAGTGTATTGACTGACACTTGCTGGGCATGTTAGCTTTAAAATCAAATTAGTTCAAACCAAATCATACGTGGCATTAACTGTGTTGTTGTTTAAATTTAATCTTTGCATTAAGCTCTGATAATCAGGAACTGATATTACCAAACCAAACTTGGGTGTATTACACAGAGCAGCTTAAACAATGACATTTACCTTGACCAATATCTCCACTACGTGTTTGTGTTTAGCTCTATGTTGATGAATTACTGCACTGGTTCAACACAGCTTGGATAACACATGTACATGGGACAATACTGCTCCATACAATAACCAAACTTGTCATTTCATTTTATCAATTGTATGTAAAGTGTTTGAGATTTTATATGTCTTTCTCTTCACACATGTTATCACTTGTTTTGATAATCGTTACGTTCATACACTGTTCCATGCTTTTGATAGGAGTGGTATTTAAAAATGACTGTATGCGTTATGTTTTCGTCCTCAGGTTAAAATGTTTCTGTCCATGTCATCATTCACTGCAAATATTTATTATATATATTTAAGACGTTGTTTTAACACCTACATTTTGAATAATCAAACTAATACATGTAATTCAATGTAACTTGTGTTGTTTCAATTAAAGCGAAACTGTACACATACTTAAAAAACAACACCATACGTGTTGCAGTTCACAAACAAATGATTATGTATGGAGTTTTTGACGACCGGGACAATAACTAAGTTAGCTTGATTTTCTTTGCTCTGTCACTTAGTAAACCTCAGTGTCATACAAAATGTCTTGATTTTTCACGAAATAAACATTTATACGATACAGTAAGTATTCTTTATCAATAGTATACCTCTGACACTGACACAACTGAAACAACTGTGTTTCTCCAGGAACAACCACGACATGAAATCATATGTGGAGATGGTTAATCATCGTCTGTACCTCGCAATATGACCTATTTAATTGTTCAGGCCAAAATACATAGTTCCGACCTGTCAATCAAGCTAATATCCACAAGAGATTTGAGACAATTGCATGTTCAATCGATATTTACGACTGTGAGACAACTGTTTTGTCTTACAAACAACTCAAAAGTACAATAGATCACATGACCAATGTTTGTGGAAACTTGAGCCAGTAACAACAGAGGGCGGAGCTATAAACTGAATGTCGTAACTATCCATTATCGTACCCTAAGGTTAAAGAGAACATTCCGGGTGTGTTCTAGAATTTTGGTTTTATATTCATAGCATCATGATCATTTTTGTTATATGCTCATATAACATTTTTCTAGAGGATTGCCTCGCGCGCATTCCTATGTTTACACTTTCCCGTATAAAAATTCGAAGACAGAAATACAATAATAATATTGGATAACTAATTATAACATGTAACGTGTGTGAACATATCAAAGTAATCCGTTTATTTGGATTCAAGTCATGAGGTTTTGGAGAAGCTCGGACAAACTCCTTAACCAAAAGTTGATGATGCTCGCACTCCCAACGTCCAATGACTCTTGTGAATCGGGTAAAAAGGAAATAAATTATGTGTAATGATCTTAGTTGTGCAAAAAATCAAACAGAAGCAGGGCCTATTGAAATGTAGTATCAGTAGACCTCGGTCCTCAATCTCTGTTTTGAAATAAAACTATTTTATCATAGTTTACATTTACTGTGTTCTGAAATAAATTCAAATAGAACACGTAGCTGTACAAAAAAACAGCTCATCGAAGGCTCAAGTCAGTGGAGGATAAACGAGAAACACCTCGTGTACCGTCTACCCAAATATAGAGGTATGTCATTTTACAGGTCCCTGATTGGTCACATAATTGTTATGTTTAGGAAGATATTTCCTCCAAGGTTTTAAGGAGTTTATAATTATGTTTGACGCACTGGATTAACCGGAATGTTGGCTCATTATTTTCCTTTAAGCGGACTATTGTACCTTCAATCAATATAATGCTAATAAGTACTTGAGATAATCAATATGCATTACATGTTAAAGGGAGTACATCAGGCTTTTCAAACGGGTCTAGGGGTCCGACTTAAAATTGACAAATAATGATATTTTCTATTTTAAAGCGCCTAAACATAATGCATGATCCTAAAAACGACCCCTTAGTTACAAGAAAATTCATTCTGTACAGTAATACGTGCTATCCTAGGTTACGCACCAGGGTTAATTTCAGCATTTTATGCCCGATTCCGTCCTAGCTTTATGGTATATTCGAAGTATAAACCTTAACAATATGGTTCGAACATCATATTTTGATGGATATAAGTGTTTTATCATGAATTGGAACATTTTTATAATTTAAGATATTTCTAGAAAAATCCTGATGTACTCCCTTTAACGTATGTCGAACATTAAAAGCCTATGTAGTGGTCTTGTAAGAAATGAAACATATCCATCGAAAATCCCAGGATGCATAACATATAACTATAATCGCCTTATGTAAACCTTTCTCTAGAATGTTCATGAACTCTTTATTGTGTACACCGCAATCTCTTCCATCAAACAACGTATACAGGAAATTTAATAAGTGTCAAATGATACTATCGATTTCCTTAAGCAGAAATTGATGGTGTTCCTATATTGAAATCTGCTCATGATCTCTAGCAGGGTGATTTAAATGTACATTGAGCTTAGAGAACTGTTATTCATTCCGATCTTTGGAGATCGCTGAGCCCGACATTTATATACAGATATCTGTGATATATTCTCAAATACTTTGTTTGCTTTCCTTAAAGATGAATGGCCACCCTTTTTGTAGTATTATCAATTAACAAGTTTAACTCTTAAACATCATATAAACATTTCTTGATAGTCCCGGAGAGAACATATAATTAAATCCGCTACTAAGTTGTATGTAAAAATAAGCAATATTTGAATGACGTAGATACTACTCTTACCACTGTGTGAGTGCACGGGGAAATGAGGTAAATTTGAATTGTATAGCTGCACAACTGTTGCCAGATAATTGATAAATACATTTACCTGTGGATTAATTTACCTATTCAAAGTTTTTTACGTCATTCTCGCTTTTCACAGATATTGCAATGTGTGAATTGTAAATATTTATTGTTATGTATTGATTTCGATTTAAATAAACTTAAACATGCTCATGAAATAAAACATGGCCGTAGAACTTTAATTTCGAATAGGTGGTGCCACTACTCCAGCCTTTAAAGGCGCTGCATATTTAATCACCCTTAGGATATGTTGTTTGCATTTTTAATTTAGTAGTTTGACTGTTACTTGCGATATGAAGACTTCACAGGGATTGTGAGACATTCATTGATCCAGTTTTTTCTTAGGTTAGGGTAAGGCTTAAACACATGTGTTTCTTATACCAAAGTTGTTCTTTGTTTCTGTGTGTGTTTGTGGTTGACTGTCAACCTTGAATGCTACTTTTCCTGTTCGATTTTTATATCTATATCACAATAGTTTTGTTTGTGCCGTGTGGCGACCGTAGAAAGTCTCCCCGTACATCCAATCAATATTGTTATATTTTCATCCTACAGGGATTGTATGACATTCATTGATCCAGTTTTTCCTTAAACACATGTGTTTCTTATACCAAAGTTGTTCTTTGTTTCTGTGCGTGTTTGTGGTTGGCTGTCGTCCTTGAATGCTTCTTGTCCTTTTCGATTTTTATATCTGTATTCATAACCTCCGCTCCCAACTAAATTTCATTTTGTTTATTTAGCCCATTCTTTTCTCGTTTAGGGCAAAGCATTTTATTAGAAACTGGGACCATAAGCCGTTGGCCATGGAATGGTATAAAAATATCATAGTGAAGGTTCCATGTTCACCGTCATATGCATACCATCTTCGACATTTTAAATATTGAGCTCAACCCGGTGCTAGAGGGCATGAACGGTAGCTAGCATGTATTAATACCGTTCACGAACAGTCTTAATCAAACATGTCAAACTGAGAATTGTTATATTGATCTTGTTCGGCGATTGCTAAATCACTGTCTCGCTGACTCCATAAAACAGGAATAAACACACATCCTATTTATTATGCTGCCTTCTCTACTACGCCTTATATTATGACCCGTTTTGATTTGCATTGGTTGATTTATTATAAATTAATACTGAAGAAGATTATTTGTAGAGTAACCCGAAACCTCTGAAGCAATAAAGCTATTTCAAAAGAAGAACCTGCGTTGTGGAAGCGTTTCCCTTTAATGAAAAGTCACGATAATAACTAGTAAATATATATCGCCTCTTTAAACTTGCAATTTATTTAGATATTTGTTGTTGTTCTTTGAAATTGGATAAGGAAAATATTCATTGACAAATTGCGGTTTATGATGATCTTATTGAACATATTTATAATTAAATATAAAGCGTATATAGTCAAGATAATAATGGTTAACATTTAATCATGTTCAGGATAAACATTTTAAAGTGTCATATACTCGTAAAGATACTGATGGAAAAAAGTTTAGCAAGTTTTTTAAATGAAATAATACTGTATACAAGATATATTGACATTTTGGGACTTTACGGGCTTGACCCCTACGTACATTTATTCGTTACGTCATTAAGGTGTTCGACTGTTATGGATACGTGTTTAATAAAACTGTGTGTCTATGGCAGTAGTTTCTTGATTTTATAACCAAAAATGTATTATTTCCAGGGTGCACCAAAAACTTGCAAAATGATATATAGGGTCCTATAGAAACCACAGCGTCCGAACGCAATGGCATCGTAGGTCCGCACTGTACTTCAAACAAGGACTAGAAACTACAATGAAAGAGACAAAAAACAACAGAAAGGGTGGTGAAGACAGGGTTAAACATTTTTCCCTCAGTATATTATGAACTGGAGATATTTTTCAGAAAACGGTTTATGTTCGATTTATTATAAATTCATTCTGCAATTGTTAATGATGGTTCATAGTTATTCGTAAAACTAGTACTAATGTATCAATTAAATACATTCGCTGGTATGATTCGACCTAAAATCAAACTATAACTCGTAATGTTTCATTAACATAAGTAATAATAGAGTTAAATGTTATCGCACGCTGTTAGCTGTCTGACTGGTCGAAAGTATGTCTTTAAATATTTAAAAAAACTAGTCATAATTGCGATATCCGATACCATATATTATATATTTAAATGTATGTAACCCATGTATTTCTGTGTTTCTGTTGATAAAGCATATTTATATACACCATATCAATTACACTCATTACTGTACGCTCTGACTGATGTGGAAAATCATCAAAAAGTGTAGATCAGTACAAAAATATACAAAAGCAACAACAACAAAAATAACGAAAGAAAGCAAATAAATTTACATGTTTCTGTATTGTAGTTTATTGACATGACACACTGTCTTCGCTGAAAAAAATGCGATGTGTGCTTTTGAGTGAGTGGCTTTTTTAAGTGTTATTTAAATGTGGCGTGCGGCCTGGTTGTAAATAATTTTCATTGTTTACGGTGCTGCATCACTTTTCGGAGAACGTTCCCCCATGAACTGGTTGCAAATAATTCTCATTATTTATGGTGCTACACCACTTTCATGAGAACGTTGCCACATGAACTGGCTGTATATTATATTTCCTGTAATCTTAATCGATATCCCGGAAAGCAGTTTCATTCTACATGTAACTGAAGAATATTATCCAAGTGTTTTGTATTAATTAAAACTGCTAGGACACAACCACCACCAGAAATAAAACTGCTTAAATTGAATGAATATGCATTAGAACTGCTAGATAACTGCTAGGAAACTGCTAACCAAACTCCTCATAAGGTCAATGACATACATCTACGCAAATATCTTGAAAATTTCATGAATAGTAACAGAAATATTCAGAATAATTACGTGGTCCCCCCTTATTCCATTAAGCAATGGGAAAGCCTATACTAACAGGATTTTATAGCGGATAATTCGACATAAAACAAGCTCAAAAAAAAATGTTTTACAGAAAAAAAATGCGATACCTGTTTATAATTACCTATTAAATGTTTTAATTTTACAATATCTATTAAGGATACTTTGGTAGTGGGGGTAAGGAGAAATGTTGTTTTTTAAACGTGAGGTAAACTTGGTAGTGTATTATAAAATACACATGTTTTGCATAGGTTTCACGAAAACAGGTGATAATACGGATTTATTTGCAAATTACTATTTCATCATTTATAGTATGGAAATATGGTAGCATTGTGAAAGTGAGTAAGCATCAACCTTGTCCTGTGCACGCATGCGCAAGTTGAATTACTATTACCGAGAGATGAAAGTGTATAGACAATGACGGGTAATACAGTCGTTGCCAACAACGACAAAGATCTGTATTTCCTTAAACTGGTCTTCATTTATCTCAGTATGAGTATTTACTCTAACATATGTGTGAGACTATTCAATACGCGCCTTTTAAAAACAAATAAATAAATAAATGCTGTTTAATGTTTCATAAACACATGCTTGGTCATTTAGAGTAGCCCCTAAGAGAGGAAAAGGATACATAGGAATCCAAGAAGCTGTCCTACTTTCGCTTACCAATAAATTCATGTTTAACGTGCTCGGAGAAAAAACTCCGATACACGGGACCGCTTGGTTTACGTCCCCTTCCGCCGGAAGGTAAGGGTAAGTATATTGCCCAAGTATATACTCACGAAACTCAGTGGTGCCGGAGATGCTTGAACCCGAGTCCTCTGGGTTCACAATGGTTATTTTTTTCTAGAAAGTTGGCATCGTCTATGTCGATTTTGCAATATTCATGCACGCCTTCTACATGGCCAGCTAATCGCTGTTTTGATTGATTTATCCATAAATGCTTTGGTATAAGAATATTCAGTACGTATTATCTCATTTAAATGACATAACATACAACCTAAGGTGTCTGGATAGTTCACATTTAGAGACTGTAAAAGATTTATACTCTAAAAGCCATGTCTGACATATCGATGTTACTACAATAATATGGTGTTCTTGATAGTATTTTGTGCGAATTAAGAGTTCACAACTGTATTACAAACTCCTAAAACTCAACAGTTTAATAGTAACATGCCTTTTTGTCATGAGCTGACAATGCAGTGCTCTTATGCGATTTTAATTCATGGACGTTTCAAAACGGCAATATGTAAACAACGTTAAAATAAACATTAACTTAAGTATTAAATTAATGTTTGTCTTTATAATGTAATACCTCATGAAAAGTGTCATTCTTACTGAATGAATATTGTGATTTCTATACGTCTCACAACACACTTAATTTTACATTGCTCTACATATGTACCAGGACCCCTTTTGACAACTGTAGAACTTCCTTAATTTTCTTAAAAATATTTTCTTTGTGAAACTTGACGTCTGTTGCTCGAATTAACCTGCAAAAAACACGGGGTTGACCAATTTGCTTTTTTTTAATATCAATAGTTTGAAGAGACCCTCTTGAGTTGCCCATTTCACTTTCATTTTCAAGTATATCACTGCCCGGTATTAATTTCTCAGATCTGGGCTCAGAAACATTCAGGCATATCCAGACCTGTATGAAATCATGAACTTGTCCCATTCTTGGCACCTGCAACAAAAAAAGAGAAACTGTTTGCACATTTTAAGAAATAAACAAGAACCGAATAACACAGATCTTTTTTTTAAGCGCCAGAAAGTTATACCGTGCCTGGCAAGGGAAATAACTGTTTAGTGAGACCTATCAGGACCATTTTTCTCATTACTTAATACTAAATCTGAAGTGATTTTATGAAATGTGTACAAATACAAGCCATAAATAAGTGGCCCACTGGCCTTGTCTCAAAGTGATCTCGTTATCGCAAGAAACAACAACCATTTCCTTGACTATATACAACTGTGACCAACGTAGAGGAGCCATATTGTCATCATTTGAATAACTAATTAGAGAACCGTAGGTTTATCATACATGCAAACTATTATACAGATATATTTTGTAGTTGTTAGAGCTGCTTTAAAGGTTATTATCGTAACCCTGATCTTCTTTCCAAATATAAAAGTAACTTAAGAACTCTTCTGCGACAAGGACTATCACAACCTGACTTTTGTGGTGACGTGATTTACAAACTTTGTAAGATCCTTGGTCACTTTCATACTATCTTTGATAATATTTAAAAAAATAAATTCAAAAGAGGTTATGACCCTATCAATTTGCAACTCACTACATGCATGGTGTTCGACCCATTTACAGTTCGCCACTATGCTTTCCTCTTTAATTGTGCGATGACCGGACAGGCTGTGGACCCTATGATGACGTCTACCTAATGCCCAAAAGAACGGTGACGTTTGATGTTTGTCTGCAATCTTGTCTTGTCGTGCCCTCAATTGTTTATTCTTTTGTTGCTCTGGCTTCTGCCAAGTCATTAGGTACATTCTTTATATTGTTGTTTGTATTTATAAATACACGACCATCTTTGTGTTTTACTTATATTGCCTATTAATGCTGCCTTGTTGGTTAGAGAATAGTTCAAGGCGAGGATTTCTTTAATCACACTGTCCCGTTTTATCTGGGATGACAGTAGGGTAAGTGCGAGGTTTGGTATACTCTAGAACCTGGTTTAAACCCCCCAGCGGCCTTTTTCGCCACTGATCATTCCAAGGCGGTAGCTCTATTATCAACCATTTTTGTATTTATGACGTCATATGCCTTTATTCCTTTTTAACATTGACATTGCCGTTTTGCGTGTTCTTTAGTTTACTGTGTTCTGTGAAAGCTGCATTTTCTGTTCGCCTTTGATAATTATTTTTCCTATATAACTATGGAATCATTGGAATCGGGCCAAATTTTCTTATAAAGTCACCATTTAAATAATTTCTAAGAGGACAATAATCGTGTTTCAGAGAAGACTACTTTTAAAAACTGTCGACTTTTATAGACTTTCCTATATAACTCTATGTAAAACTGTGACCTCCGCTACCGGACCAAATTTGTTATTTCTTTACTCTATATTGTACTCAATAGCATGGTACCAGTAAGAATGTGCCCCTTCAAATGGTAACAAAAAAGTGTATGGCTCCTGGCCTATGTGCGTTAAGAATCACCAATATAATCAGCCTAGAACCAACGATGACTAAAGTATCGAATCTAATGTGCAAATGCAATTCCAGTGGGAATAGCCAGTCTCCTGTTTATTTCGAAGTATTTAATTATTTATAAACACATTGAATTATTTCTCACTTGTCTGATAAAGCTTTCATAATATCATTGTTTAAATGCCATTGTACTGAAATAAATAATATATAGATACGTAAGATGTGGCACTCGGTGTATTACGGTAGATTAGACAAATAATGAATACTCAGGTGGACTATTATATTGCATACAATTTCTCGTTTTCAGACAATCTAAATATTTTATGGGTATTATTTCATTATCGCTAATTGGATTATGGTGCAAATAATGTGTCAATCATCACGAAATCTTTCAAATATTCATTAAAACGGACATACCGAGTCGACTTTGCACACGTCAGGATAATTTTCTGTAAACCAATTATTTACATAAATACCAATGTGGAAATATACTCCAGTTTAAGCAAGTAAAAGCTAAACAGTCATTACACGTCTTGTACACGTATTTTAAATGTCACTACTATCACTCACTTAACTATAATTTCTTATATTATACACGAAATCCTCAAGAAAGAGATTTAGTATTATTGGCGACGTGCATTGGCCTATATTTGTTATTGGTTTTCGATGCTGCATATGGCGGAGCACGGGACATATGGAGGAGCACGTGATTAAACATGTTGCGGGTAAAAGACTGTTGGGGGTAAAAAAATGGCCATAAGATCGTGTTGTTGTATTGAAATTGCTGTATTGAAATTGGCGCTGTGTCATTTTATATATATATAATTATTGAAACACGCCACCAGACACCATGGCACATCCTTTATGACAGATTTTTAAGGATGAATTAAAAGCTGTTCGCCCCTGATCATTTCCCTGCATTGAGCCCCACATCGATGTCAGAGTGCACATTGACCGGCGACCTCCAATGACAACAACCCAAGCATTTAGGCGTGATACGCACTGGCAAGGGCCGTTGTTGGTGTTATACCACACTGCACACTATTAGTTATTTTTCCTTATATCCTTTAATTATTTATCAACTTAATTCCAAAATTTTCCACTGATCAGTGGCATGTTCAACATAAAGAGATACCACGTGATGTTTTTACTTAGTTCAAACTACCTCAACATTCTAAAAAGCTTCATAACATTCTAGAAATCTATATCATTAACAATTAATGCAAACACTTAAAGATGTTTTGATATTTTAAGTATGTGCCTCTGTTCTCAAGTTACTATTGCTTACTGTTGCCATATAACTTTCTGTGTATACTTTTTAAAAATATTTCTACCTTTTTGTAATTATATAAGAAAAAATTGCAAATAAATAAACATTTTTCTTTCCTCCTTTTGAAAACATTCTGCGCCGCCCTTGTGCTTTGCATCAGTTTCTTCTTGCATTTTAACTTGTATCTTGTATTCACATTTTCGAAATATTTACTTACATTCTACATCGGTTACTTACATCATGAGCTCTTGAATAACTACCAAAAATAATTAGGTTTGTCTTAATAGATGATTATTTGGAAAAAAAAATCGATTTATTTATAGTTTTGTTTGTATTATATCAATAACGTCTTTGCCAAAGAGAATGTTATTAAATGTCATCGGTGAAAGTTAGATACAAGACATAAGGACCGCATTAACATTGGAATTAAGAGTTTTTGTCTAAGTGAAACACACATTACATCGATGTATATGCTTGTTCTTCAAATGTCTTGAGGTCTCACTAAACAGTTATTTCCCTTGCCAGTCACGATAGGAACTTTCTGGAGCTTAAAAAAAAAGATCTGTGTTATTGGGTTCTTGCCTATTTCTTAAAATGTGCAAATATTTTCTCTTTTTTTGTTGCAGGTGACAAGAATGGGACAAGTTCATGATTTCATACAGGTAAGGATATGCCTGAATGTTTCTGAGCCCAGATCTGAGAATCTAATACTGGGTAGTGATACATTTGAAAACGTCAGTGAAATGGACAAATTCAAGAGGGTCTCTTCAAACTATTGATATTAAAAAAAAGCAAATTGGTCAACCCCGTGTTTTTTGTTGGATATTTCGTGCAACAGACATCAAGTTTCACAAAGAAAATATTTTTAAGAAAATTCATTAAACAGTGATCCAGAGGGTTCCTGCTACATATGCAGAGCTATGCAAAATTAACTTTGTTGTGAGACGTTGAATGAACTAACATCGGCTTTGTTTAGCATGGCTATTCATAAATAAGCGATAATTGTCAGTCAGACAGGAGCTACACCATTGTTATAGTTGTTTCCAGAATACTTTGACGATATATTGTCTATCTACGGCGTACATTCTTGATTTGAGTGTTTTATATACCACTTTGATAGTACCTATCGTATATATATGTAGATTCATAATGGAGAACCCTTTCGTATTGATCGACAAATACATTCATCGACTTAATTTTAGATTTCAATATACTAGATAAAAGTGTGTGTTAATTGCATAAATACATTACCCATATACATGTACTTCTTCAAGTACAATATGGGATTATTGATTTAGGCTTCTTTGGTGTATGCCTTCAAGGATTACCGTTCCTGTCTTTTATATTTCCAGAAAACTTGAACAAGTGGAACTTGAAATATACTGCCATCCGTAACACCCTCGAACTTAAGCGGAAACGCGGCAATTTTGACTATTATTGAAATTCGCGGCGTCACGTTGGTTTGTATATATATATATATATATATATATCTGCATACATTTCCTATGTACTAATCATTGCACATACTTTAGTACTAAATATTTCAAAGCATTTGTTTGCATATTATTAGTTGTCGATCATATTGCAACAATACTAAAAACTATCGAAAGTGGTACAGAGTAAATATTGTTAAAAGAAATAAATAAATGTAAGAATTTAAATGTGTTAACTGAAAAGCAATAATGTAATGCTATGTATGCCCACGAAACAATGCTATCACGATAAGTTATATAAACTGAAAAATGTCACCGCTATTGCTCGTGCAATATCCGTTCTATTTGCGCAGCTATTAAAGTATGGTGACATCTTTTATCGGTTTGAACAGATGACTAGTTTGTACAATATATTTTACCTTTTTATTTTCAGCTTTAATGATCGACTGTTATCAGTGAACACCACAAAATGGGGATAATCAACTCTGTAATGAGACATTCTGAACTGACGTAACAACTTTTCACCTCATCTCCAGGAATTGTTACTATGGATACTGGAAGGCACATTTCTGTGTCAAATTGGCTGGAGTGTTTCCAGTGTTTGAAATCACGTTTAATCCACCAATTATATACAATGGGGACTGATAATTAATTATAAGACAAAGCATCATTACATGCAGGTATATTTTACATAGAGTTTAATGACCAGTGATTTTGAGATACGGGAAATATCTACCGAGGTAGATATTTTCAGTAAACACTAGTTATTAAACTATATATTACATAATTTAAAATGATATTATATTAATATTTCTAATGATTCACGCCTTTTTACACCAGTTTGCACGAGAACGCCAAGACGACGTTACGTCATCCAAGACGACGTTACGTCATACAAACAAAACAAGTGGAACCGGAACTCTTCGTTAATTTCCGTAATCGTTATTTCCTAGTGGCGGAATCTGACGAAGACGTCCGCCAAACTATCGGAACGTCATTTGGCATTCCCGCCACTGACGGATAAGGCCGAGCAATTTCCGTACTGGGAAATTACTCTCACTGGGAGATATTTCCCAGTAGAGCAAACGAGTAGATATAGCTTTTCTATTCCCAGTATTTCCTATACAAATCACAGACAAATATGTAATATAGACTGTTAATAGCCCTAACTAAAGCAGTTTCGAGCAATGATCGTTGATATAGAATACAACTTAACTTTAAAGAGAACAAATATTGCTCATAATGTTGCAATTATTTTATTACATATCATTTTATTGAAGGAAAAAAACAACAAGTCTTATCTGATACAACGGCCCATGTATCACAGGACAATAGTGTGCACACTAACACGGTTTTCATTCAATGCTAAATTATACATGTAACTATATAGATTAGTAGCTATTCTGTATGTCATTTCATATTTGACATTTCCTAAAATAAACAGACACTGATGTCAATTTATTTTCATGTGACATCAACTGGATTTATCTACCAATTTATCTACCAATTATATGTATTAGATCGGAGATGGTCATTGCACAGCTTTGGTATAGTTGTCAATTAAAGTCTATTTAAAACATCCCGTTCCCGTTCTAGACAAATCAATATCAAATTGAAACATACAAAAGTGTATTGATTTGGTATCACACAGAAGTTGACTGCTGTTATTTTAAAATCTTTGTGAAGGAACCAATATTC
This sequence comes from Cyrtodaria siliqua, assembly GCA_037043455.1. Lineage (NCBI taxonomy): Eukaryota > Metazoa > Mollusca > Bivalvia > Adapedonta > Hiatellidae > Cyrtodaria > Cyrtodaria siliqua. The sequence continues at coordinate 40,355 of JAWPHD010006511.1, forward strand.
TACTTTGTAAAAACTATGTTTCACAATATGTCAAGGCGACATTGCTCAATGCTTCCGGGCTATAAAAAGACGTTATATCATCTTGCAAATTATTTTTGTTTATTTTAGTTCTTAAACATATTACACGTCAACATAAAACACCAAGCATATTTGATTTGCTACACTGATCTTTATGCAATTACTGAGCTCTGGTTTATTTCTGTGCAATAATTGCAAAGCAGTTTGATAATGAATTGCTGTGTTAGACATTTGTTCAAATGATACTTCACCGGAAATATAGAACAGTTTTACTGCACGCTGATTTTGATTCAAATCAATTGCTTGGAACTAAAATTATAAAATGTCATTGCGTAATGAAATTGAATATTGGATGAATCCACAACTCAAATGCTATTGTATCTGATTTGTGGTTAATGATCAATACAAGACCACATAAACATGGTTTTTCAGTGCTGCTTTGAATGCATGTTAACAACAAGTTACTCAATTCGCGAAACTCATTGTCAGTGGTATTTATAGAATTAGTTTTATACTACTACATGCATACGAGTATGCATTGTGTTCGGCCATATGGTGTTTGTACTATTGTATAGTTATATCAACTCTTTCGTAAATGAATATTAATTAGCCTGAGCTATCGTATTAATGGACCTTTATCCACATGTTAATATGAACTTTTTTCATTGTTAACGCATACCCGTGTCCAAAAACAGTAACACGTGATAAGTTGTCAGTATGTTCAAAGTAGGTTCTGAAAAAACTCTAAAAAGCTATTCCCCATTGATCTGGTCACATACTGTATGTTTGTACACTTGACATGTACTTAAAGCTACACAGTCCCTATAAATACATGTCATTTTAACGTAAACAGTGTGTATCATAAGGTAATATTGCTAGGCTGGGAGTATATGTTTTCGTTTTCGTTTAAATTAGGATGTGGCTATCGCTACAGTAATTGCGAAAATTAGTCGAAGTCGCCTCTCGGGGAATACGAGTATATAAAACAAACGTTTTGTATAGGCAAATGGTCAGTCACAGTAAAGTCGCTTGGATAAAAACATCCAATACACATAATCAATAACTTCAAATACCCAACATCCAAAAGCATAGACTTGGAACAAAAAGTCAACATTGTATTGTAATGCATGCGACAAATACACAAACAAACGAACACATACAACACATACAACTATAGTACCTTTTATTAAAAATTATTATCCATTATCCGTACAAATCCAAGAAATATATTTGATAAACACACACATAAGTATGTCGATTATCTAGCGACATAAGCGGCAGGCCTGTAGCCAGCGTTTAAAAAACACCGAAGCAAACCTAGTCGGGAGGTTCGCGTGTCCTTTCCCGGATTTTTTAAAAGACATTATTTGGCGAGTTGTTCGAGTAGTTTTTAATTTGGTATTTTTTTGGAGTATTGTTACAATGTTTTTTCTAGGTTTCTAAACTATTTTTTTTAGGAAAAAAAGGAATCAAAACACGTTTTTGTTTAATTATTTAACTATTTTGGTCACACCACTTACAAAGATTTAAAAAAAAAAGTAAGTTAAATCAATATGAATTCGAACCACAGTACAAATTTAAGTAACGACGGCCACCGTGCCCGATTGTCGAATACTGTATAATTTAAGAAATGTACTTTCACAGGATACCCAGGCAGATGTTATTGAAGCCATTAATGACACATCTCGGTATCTGGATGACATATTGAACAGTGACAACCCTTTCTTTTCTACTATGGTTAATAATATACACGAGTTGAGGACTTTAATATTCGTAATTTTTGTATAACTAAAAAGCTACTCCATCAGGGCTACATCTTCTGCGACAAGGACTCTCACAAACTCGTTTCTATGGTGATTTACAAAGAAAGATACACATATCGGACAGGGAAAGCAGCATTCAAGGACGATAGTCAACCACAAAACACAAAAAAACAAACACGCAAACAGATAAACAAGAAGGCAAAAGTAATAAAAAATGCAAACGACATCACAAACACAAAAGGGTTGACAATAGGGCTACTGCCTTGGAATGGTCAGTGGCAACACAGGCCACTGGGGGTTTAAACCGGTTCCAGGGTGCACCAAACCTCACACTTAACCTACTGTCATCCCATTAAATAGGACAGTGTAAATAAAGAAATCCCCGCCATGATCTAATCTCTAACAAACAAGGCAGCATCAATAGGCAATATAAATAAAACACAAATATGCTCGTGTAAATATAATACAAACAAACAATAGCCTAGAAAGCCACATTGAAGATACCCAATGACTTGGCAGAAGCCAGAACAACAAGAGAATAAACCATAAAGGGCACGACAAGAAAGATTTAGACAAACATCATTGGGCTTTAGGTAGGCGTCATCATAGGGTCCACAGCCTGTCCGGTCATCGTACAATTAAAGAGGAAAGCATAGTGGCTAACTGTAAAAGGGTCTAATCTTCGAAAGATCCTTTGTCATGATCACTTTCATACCAGCTTTGTTATGACCCTATCATTATGCAACACACTGCATGCTTGATGGTTGACCCATTTACAGTTCGCCACTATGCGTTACTCTTTCATTGCGCGATGACCGGACAGGCTGTGGACCCTATGATGACGTCTAGCTAAAGCCCAAAAGGACGGTGCCAAGTCATTGAGTATATTCTTTGTGGCTTTCTGGGCTATTCATTTTTGTTTTTATATATACACGAGCATCTTCGTGTTTTACTTATATTGCCTATTAAAGTTGCCTTGTTGGTTAGAGCAGAGTTTCTTTATTTACACTGTCCCGTTTTATTGGGATGACAGTAGGGTAAGGGTGAGGTACCCTAGAATCTGGTTTAAAACCCCAGCAACCTTTCTTGCCACGGACCGTTCCAAATCGGTAGCCAATAGCTATTGTCAACCCTTTTTTTGTGTTTGTGACGTCATATGCCTTTATTCTTTATTAACATTGCCATTCATGTTTGTTCTTTTGCGTGTTTTTGGGTTTACTGTGATCTGTGAAAGCTGCATTTCCTGTTCGACTTTTATACTTATTTCAATTACATTTCAATTTAAAAACGAACAAATAAGATTTTATTATACAAAACATTGCAAGTAGTTCTACGCATGCAACACCATTAATACAAATGGGCCTTATACAATTTCTAATCGTTTTTTTATTTCAAAATGTATACTGTAATGTATCATGTCAAATACGCGTAGGAACAGGTGTGGGTGTGGGGTTGGGGGTCAATATACTCTGGCAAAATGAGATGGGAGGGTGGCAGAGTATATGTTGGCCCCCTCCCACTCACACCAACACTGTTTTTTCTTTCCAAATTACGTGTTGAATCCCTAAAAATCAAAAATATGTCTGGAAATTGTATTATCACCGCGGATAACATTAAAAGGTAGCTGCATGTATTTCGTCCATTAAAATGTGTGATACGCAAACAAATATATGCATTTGTCCAGCACACCACTCTAAATTTATAAATAAATACTGAACAGGTGATCCCTTGGAAGCAACAAACACAAACAAGAGAGAAAAGTAGCAGACTCGGTTTTACTGAGTCTGTTCATGAGAGGTAATTTTAGCTTTTAAGTTTTTCTTCAGCCTTCGCGTTTCAAAGAAAGCTTTACAGCTATCTTATATCATTTTTTAACCAAAATGACATCGGGGCAGCTCCCACCGAGGCCTCAGTGTGAACTGCCTCCGTGTGCCTCACCGTATCAACGGGCCTGACAAACGAGGTACCTATTAGGGAACACATATTAAATGCGTTTGTCCAAAGAGTATTCCAGCGAGTTTGTGATCCTGAAGGCCATAGAATAAACGTCTGTAAATACATGTTTTGTAAATGTATGTAATTAAAACGTATTGAGTACGTACTAATAACGTATGTCACAGAGTCAAAATATCCCATTTGGCATATTAACCAAATCCTATATTTTCTCTAATACGTGTCCGGTATTTGTCCATTGTTTATACATGTAAGTCGGGTCAGTCCATGTTTTCTTGTGAGCTGACTGGGTATGAATGAACCATAACCTCTTCTTTATTTGAAATATGAATTCCGGCATGTTGGAGACACGCTCGCACTATGCCATCTTGAAGAGTCACCATTTATAGAGAGTGTTGTAGATGCTTTTACATGTATTATAACTGATAACATATAACATATGTATCCATTATACATCCATCCATGGTAAGTCATTGCTAATCTTGTTGTAATCATTTATCATGGACTTGATGATAATTGTAATGTTGGTATGATGAAGTCATTTTACAAAGGACCGTCAATAACGGTGGCGGTTGTTTTGCGTATTTAAGTTCAATAGAGAATGTGATATATTATCTTTTATGTATATGTGTTAATATAGTAATTAAATTAGGATGGGATAACTATTACAAAATTACATTTTCCCAAATATGTTAACCGACTCTGTGATATCCCGATTTTCGTTCTTGGAGAAGGGGTTGGATGGGGTATGAAAGTTAATACTCGGACCACGTATTGTCGATAGTTCAGCTAATAAAGGAATGAAAGAAGAACCTACTGTAGTTATATAAAGACCAAGTATGTTTACATTTTTGGAACTTTTAAATAGTGAAAATCACAAAATTATAACAAATCTGAGTGTCTTTGTTTTTAAAGGCTTTGAGATAAGAAGGCTAAATGTGTTAGATAATAGTAATTAGTACAAAACACATTTTATTATTAAAATATATGAAACTTACTCTTTAATATTAAGACCAGTTAACTTAAAGTTGTTTTTGTTTTGCTCTGTTTTTTAACAAAGATAAATGTTATTATTATTATTATTATTTTTGATGTTTTCTATAAAAGGTGACTGAATAAAGTTATTTAGGATTTAAATGACTGTCATCTTCTCCGCATATATTATGCGATTAAAGACTGTTTAAAATGTATTAATAATAACAGTACCATGCATGATTGAAAATATTTCTTGAATTGTTACTTTCAAAAGCTTTATAATTATATATCGTGTTGAGGTTGAAACACTAGTACTTTGCATAAGTACACATAACTATTGCATGTACCTGCTGTCAACCTTGTATATATATATGTTTTGTATCCTCATGGCTCTTATGACCTTTTGGAATTTTGCTGAATAGAAGATTATATATATCCATACATGACCCATATGACACGTACGACATGCTTACAACAATATGTTTGCAAATTATTTTAAAAAGTTTTGAGTACGTTGTACATTGCTTAACTTACTTTGGAGAACAAACTATAAGTATGTCGTGGGTTGTCATGTTATACACTGATACCACTCTACAATTAACGTGAAAAGCAGAAACTGAAATCAAGCTATAAATGATCTAGAATTTGAGTTTTGGTAGCATAACTTTTGAAGAAACAAATGAAAATCAAGAACACACCACAGTAACCCAATGGCGTCAGTGAGGCTCGAACCTATGATCTCCGGATTATTTAGAGTCGAACGTACTATACACTAGCTCAGTATAACAGTCGGACTTGAATAACACATGTCAAACAAACACAAATCTACAACCTAAATTCCGCCACATCGCAAACCTTTGTTCCGTACTTTGCCCAGTCAACAGGGTAATGATGTATTCTGAATAACAGCATACATTAATAACAAATATGTTTATGAAAGGAAATGGTGTCCGTGCTTGATGGATTATTGAAATGTCAAAAGTATAGCTTCAGTTCGTAAATCAATAGTCATGTGACATGATAATGGTAAATAAAGCGCATTTGTAAAAAGACTAAACTCACGGTTAGTTAATTTACATCATGTTTGAGACATGGTTATGTTTGAGACATGGTTATAGTTACTGTGCATTCGTGTATTGTGTTGCATTAGACGAAGTAATCGACCCGAGCGACGCGTGTGTATTGATTCAATTATATATATAGATATATATACAATAGCGAGGTGTTTAAATACCGCCCTGCATACAGTCCTTGACTTAAAATTCAACATAGCGTTAACCGAATTAGCCACTCCCAATCGTGTCAGTCAAGTCAGGTATGGATCGTAAAATTGAAGTCACAGGTGGACACTCAATACTGCAAAGCAAAATTCATACCTAAGTGTTTTATAGCACCTGTTGTCTTTACAGTATTAAATAGGGATTATCTAGGTTTAAACATAAGGAAGCTGTATTTAAAACTAATTGGCGTGCACCTAAAACTAATGGAGAGGTTTAACGCTTGGTTTACTATCAAATTCAAACCTGTGAAACATGGACGTAAGCTAATATCAAATGAACACATGTATAGTAGAACACCATTTTCAATCCGTCGTTCGTTATGGCAACATCGATACAAATAAACCCTAAAATACACACATCACTGTCCTAATCATTGAAACATATATAATTCGATGATCAACACGGGATTCGAACTCGAGACCTCCGAACTGAAAATCGGTATACCTTACCATTAGGCCACTACTGGTGACCTTTTTTTTTATTTGTTTTAACGATATGAACGTCTAATGGACTTATTTTTCAATGTTATTTCAACAAAACAAACACAGCATTTTTTCTATTGTTGGAACGTGAAATCTGTAATTGCTGGAGACTTGTTTTCGAAGGGCTTTGGTGTACATATGTACCTAGAAACCTAGAAACCCAAGGAATCACACACAACACAACTGGCAATGGATAACGTCTACAATGCTAACAGTAACGATACAAATAACGCTATTGATTAAATGACTACATAGCCCAGTGTTATAGCTCATGGATTGTCAGTCCGAAAGTCATTGTTTCGAAACTCGTAGAATATACTATTTTGCAATGAATGGAGTGTGTATGTTTGAAGTTGCTGTGTCATTGCGTGTAAAGAAATGAAAAAGATTTGCTATACAACTGCCTAATATACCATTTCCAGCCATGTTTCAGTATCTTGACTTTTGTAGTAAACCAAGGCTAAACTGTTCCCATTTGCTTTAGGTACCTGACCATTAACCTCCAAATAGGACATTTGACATGTTGGATGTTGCTACATCGAAGGTTGGATTCAAAACCATGTCTGGACATAAGTTTAGCTTCTCTTCGTATATGCGGGTTTACGGCCATGTTATAGAAGATGAAACTGAAAATAAACCCCGCCTAAAACACGCCTAGTATATGTTACTCGTTAAGTACAGGTATATATAGAGGATCTTACATGAGTACTCACTCATTATTGAATTTATTAACTAGTTAGCAAAAATGATATAATGCTCGGCAAGATAGTGAATGAGAACGAATGTTAGATTTTATTTATCCCATAACTCACATATCGACTTTTACTGCATTTTGCCTGTCGCTTTAACACGCGAACCGACATAAACCCTGGGAATTGTATCATAGTCATTATCGATTTTTTTTGACAGCGCATACTGGGCTTATTTGCATACTTATATAACTAGTGGTATATCGAAGTTATTCCACTCCAACACAATAAGTAATGTGATAAAAGGTATTAAAGTCCCACTTGACCCATCATAATGTGCACTGTTAACCATTAGAAAATCTAGTTTCTAATGCCATAAGATATAGAGCTAAAATGTTAATAAAGTATGCGCGTTGGTCATTGCTCACATTTGATGTATCCTGCAATGGTATACTTATTTCCTTTTAGTATGACATATAAATATGGATGCCTATTGAAATTAGCTAATGATTTTCTCGGTGGATTTCCATTAATCCATTGTTTCAGCATGCATCCTACATAGTGGTAATACTGCAGCTGTTTCCGGTTTGCATAATGGAGATTTTGTGTCTTGGTTTAAAGTGTTTCCTGAATTCTTACAATAATATCCGCATTGTCACGACACGTTTATCATTATATGCAATGCACTAGAATTTGACACGTTGTATGATATATTTAGCCTTTTTTAGAAAATACATGTTAGTCTAGTTATTCGAATCGTCATGTTTTCTTCACCAGTTTTGCCCGAATGAAGTCTGCTATATTTAACTCGTGTTTGTGTTTGCTGCTTTCAAGAGATCTCCATTCCAGTAATTATGGACATTTAATCTACAAATCTGTATAAATACTAACTAGATTTAAGGATCATCAATCCCAATCTGTGTGACTTTAAAGTAGAATACGGCTTATTCCGGTGCTAGAGGGCATGAGAAATATTACACCTATATTACCTCTCATGAACAGACTCAATATAACCGAGCCTGCTACTTTTCTCTCTTGTTTGTGTTTGTTACTTTCAATGGATCGCCTTTTCAGTATTACTTTCAGTGAGAAATGACCTATAAATGAATGACAATGAACAAGTTGAGATTTTGTTTTTAATATTATAAAGTTAGACCTTATCAAACCGGCTATGATCTGATTGTCGGCACAGTGATGCAAGCAAGTGGCACATTTATGTAAAATATTTAAATCTGTGTTATCCTCCGTTGTTCAGAATTCTCAGACAATAACTATATTGATTCATTATTTAAGATGTTAAGGCTGTGTTTAGATCGTTGATACAATATTTAACACAACAACTTTACTATTGCATAGTTTGCGTTTTTCGAAATCATGGCAACCCTTTACTAGTATAAATGAATGCTTTAACACCTTGAGTATTTCTGGTTGGAATGGAAATACGGGTAAGTACGAATACACCAATGGTAATGCATTGGCTTTAAATAAACATATCATGTTTTCGATTCTCATTAATTAAACACAGCACCGTAGAATATTCAGATAGTAGCTCCCATTTGATGCATATCTGGTTTGGAAATTAGGTTTGGCTACATCTCTGGCCACGTCAACTAAGGCCACATGTTTAGGATTAATCAGGATTTATGACACATGTTATTACTCTGAAGTGCTTGCATACTTTATGCTAGCGAGTTTGATATGAGCGTTAAGGTATAACCTTATAGTACTAAGGCTCGCTTTATTTCGAATTCTAGTGCCTGCACCACAACAAACATATCCAAACGTTTAACTTCTTGTCTTACTGCCGTTAAAGATCATGTTAAACTATATTGTGATAAAACTTATGAAAACTCTGGGATTAATTTATTTTGGTCTATAAAAAATTCAGGAGACGTTCTTCATAAAATTTTCAATAAAGGTCAAGTTTTATCAAAAAGCACTTATGACTTCTCTACACTATATACAACCACACCACATCACCTTATTAAGGACACGCTAATTTCTCTTATTTAAAAGACATTCGCTAGAGAAAATACTACATTTTTTCCATGTAATAATATTAAAGCGTTTTTTACTAACGGCAGTTTAGACATGTGGACTTGCTATGAAGTTTGTGAAGCACTCATCTTCCTATTAGATAATATTTTCGTCAGGTATGGAACCACCGTTTATAGACAAATTGTTGGTATCCCTATGTGTACGAACTGTGCACCACTAGTCGCAGATTTGTTTTTAATTTGCTATGAAAGAGATTTCATGTTGAGTCTTTCACCAGATACCCAGGCAGATGTTATTGAAGCCTTTAATGACACCTCTCGGTATCTGGACATTGACAACCCTTTCTTTCCAACTATGGTTAATAATATTTATCCTAAAGAACTTCAGCTTAACAAAGCTAATACATCTGATAATAACGCTTCTTTTTTTGGTTTAGATCTCTCGACTGAAAATGGTGAAAAAATTAGCAAAATCTATGACAAAAGAGATGATTTTAATTTTGACATTGTTAATTATCCCCACTTGGATGGGATGTTCCTCGAGCAACTTCTTATTGGGTGTCTGTGTCTCAATTTATTCGTTTTTTAAGAGTTTGTACTCGAGTTGAGGACTTTAATATTCGTAATCTTTGTATAACTGAAACGCTTCTCAATCAGGGTTACCGTTACCATAAACTTCGTAAAACCTTTGCAAAATGTTATCATCGTAACCCTGATCTTCTTTTCAAATATAAAAGTAATTTAAGGACTCTTCTGCGACAAGGACTATCACCTCCTGACTTCTATGGTGGTGTGATTTATAAACTTCGTAAGATTCTTGGTCATGATCACCTTCATACTATCTTTGTTAAACTTGTTAAAAAGTGTATCAAAAGAGGTTATGACCCTATAATTTTGCAACGTACTGCATGCTTTTTACAGTTCGCCACTATGCTTTCCTCTTTAATTGTACGATGACCGGATAGGCTGTTGACCCTGTGATGACGCTTACCTAAAGCCCATTGGGACGGTGGCGTTTGATGTTTGTGTATGATCTTTCCTGTCGTGGCCTTAATGGTTGTTGCTCTGGCTTCTGCCAAGTCATTGAGTACCTTCAATGTGGCTTTCTAGGCTATTGATTTTTTGTATTATATTTACACGAGCATATTTCTGTTTTACTTATATTGCCTATTGATGCTGCCTTGTCGGTTAGAGATTAGATCATGGGGAGATTTCTTTATTTACACTGTCCTGTTTTAATGGGATGACAGTTCGGTAAGTGTGAGGTTTGGTGCACCCTAGAACCGGTTTAAACCCCCAGTGGCCTACTTTGCCACTGACCGTTCCAAGCCGGTAGCCTTATTGTCAACCCTTTTGTGTTGGTGATGTCGTTTGCATTTATTATTACTTTTGCCTTCTTGTTTGTCTGTTTGCGTGTTTGTTTCTGTGCTTTGTGGTTGACTGTCCTCCTTGAATGCTACTTTCCCTGTCCGATTTTTTTATATTTCTTTATGATTAAAATAAGACCTTATATTTTCATTGTGTATATTTCACTTGAGAAAATATAATATATTTTCACTTAAAATGACGTCATGCAACTGTTAACGTTGTTTACGTTGTTGACGTTATTGAAGGCATTGTTTTGGAGCTTTATAATTTTTCTGCATAAATTTCCAGGCTGTGAGTATATAATAAATAGAATAGAAGTGGGAAAACTCAAATATTTTCACTCGTTCTAAAGCACTCGTGAACATATGTTTTCTCACTGCTCGATGAAAATAAATCTTATATTCACTCAAAACAAACAAATATCCTCTATGTTGTTAGAAGTGACGAAATATTGAATTGAATGTTGTTAAACGACTAAACAATACACTATATGTTATTTAGAGCTGCACCAGAGAGAGGGTAATGCTAAATGGGAATCAATGATCCTGTGCTACTCTTCCTAACGAATCGATTCCTACGGTTCTTTAACGTGCTTGGATGATACACTGGAGCGTCTAGCTTACGTCCGCATCCGACAGACGACGATTAGAGAAAGATCACACCGACGAGACTCAATGGGGCCAGTGAGGCTTGAACCCAGGTCCTCCAGAAATCACAAAAGGGGAAGTCGTAAAGTCATGAAGTTATAAATAAGAATGTAAAAAGTCATTAAGTTAGAAGTAAGACATTATAACCTATAAAAGCCGGAATGAAGTCGGAAGTCCCTCCAGGGGCCTTCCATAAATGCCTAACTTTATAGTACTGCCATACTGGAATACCACGCCGTAGATATGACATTATACCCATACATAGTCGCATTATCCTAGCCCTACCCTTTATATGCTTATGCTGAGCGCCTAACAACTGGGCCACTAGTACCATTTCTACTGTAAACCACAGATGTATATACGAGGACTGATTTTGTAGTTGGTAGCTTATACTGTAATTTAATTCAAACGTTTCTAAGACGTTAGACTGACTTTGTTCTTAATAGCTTATACTGCAATTTAATTCAAACGTTTGTAAGGCGTTAGACTGATTTTGTAGTTGATAGCTTATACTGTAATTTAATTCAAACTTTCTAAGGCGTTAGACTGATTTTGTAGTTGATAGCTTATATTGTAATTTAATTCAACAGTGTCCAAGGCGTTAGACTGATTTTGTAGTTGATAGCTTATACTGTAATTTAATTCAAACGTTTCTAAGGCGTTAGACTGATTTTGTACTTGACAGCTTATACTGCAATTTAATTCAAAAGTTTCTAAGGCATTATACTGATTTTGTAGTTGGTAGCTTATACTGTAATTTAATTCAAACTTTTCTAAGGCGTTAGACTGATTTTGTAGTTGATAATTTATACTGCAATTTAATTCAACCGTTTCTAAGGCGTTAGACTGATTTTGTAGTTGGTAGATTATACTTTAAAATCAAAAGTTTCTAAGGCGTTAGACTGATTTTGAAGTTGATAGCTTATACTGTAATTTGATTCAAAAGTTTCTAAGGCGTTAGACTGATTTTGTAGTTGGTACATTATACTGTAATTTAATTCAAAAGTGTGCAAGGCGTTAGAAGTTTATAAACATCGCATATTATCAACACATGTTTATTAACATAGATTTGCGGTGGTCGAGTGTCCCGGATTCGATTCCTGGTGTGGTCACATCTCCGATTTTTAAAAACGCACTCAAAAACGCACTCAAAAACACGCTCCCGCAGTATCTTACTCGGGCAAAGTACTTTGAAACTATGCCATCTTTCAAGGCGGATGTAAACCCATCGTTCTCCTCGCAGGAGAGCAATACTCCGCTCACGTTAAAGATCAAAGTGTTAGTCAGTGATTGACAACCATAAACCTAAGTATTATCTCTGTTTTGAGGCTTCATATGTCCCCAATACAGGGTTTAGAATTTAAAAAATAAAAGAACAATATGGAAGTGTAAACTGTAACACACACTCGACTTATTTCAGTTACAAACAAACAAAACTTTCAATGAAGGCTTTGTCATATTAACGTGACCTTTTGCTGTCTGGGGTTATTCGTGCCACTGCTAGGTTTTTTCACTGTATTTGGTTTTGTATTTCTGTGCATGATTAATACCATAGAACTAATATACTCGGTAAAAAAGGTTTTGGACCAGGGTATATAAAGTCATATAAAAATAAAACTAGTGGACAAAATTTAAGTATCTTTTTTTAGTAACCAAGGTCTTCCCTACTCGGTTAATTTGGTACCAGAAACATTAAATTCCAAACAAGATTGGATTTTAAAAAAATATCGCAAACACACAAAGGGTCTGTAAAAGATGTTGCAAAGACCATACAAAGTAACTGTTACGGACACATTCGAGTAACCAATAAAAAGATTATTATTTTTTCGCAAACTTTCATTGTAAACGATAATTATTGTTGGTTATTGATCTATTGTGAATTATTAACTGAGATAATAAGGGTTATGGTCGAATGTCATGGTTCAGCGATCATCGTACGGGTTCGAACACTGCCATGGTCCAAAACTTCTTTTACAGAGTATATATACCAGTTATGCAAAAAGCTGTGAACTGGACTGTAGTAATCTGATTGGTTATTTATACTTCTTCTGATCAGCGCTTAATATTGCAATTTGTACCTAGAATCTGTCAGTAACGGATTTGGTTATGCGACTTCATTTCACTGCGTCCTTTGTTGATATTAACATATTGCCGTAGCTTTGGCTTACGTTTACTATATAAGTAGATAGATGAATAGGTATGTAGTTACTGTTGTTGTCGCATAATTTCTTTGAATCAGTGCCGATATATTGAAGTGACAGTTTTTGTAGCGGATTATTATTATTCACATTGACAGAAGTGACATTGGTTGGCTACAGTTTCTTTCGGCGTATTGCTATATGATAGTCAATTATGACTTGAAGTACCCAAACTTGAGGGAATACAGAACGGTTCTCAATCTTCCTTTTTTGGCGTATTCTAGCGAACCCCTATCCCATTTCGGTTATATTATATATGAAAATCATTTATTGGTTTAGAGAAATAATATTGCTAAACAAAATTATATTCAGTCAGAGAGTAATCCATTCATTACATACACGGAGTTGTGGCTATTTTTTACCCATATACATGTGTGCATACATTTTAAAGATGGAAAACAAAATTTAACGTTATGTGATCCATTTTTGTAGTGGTGAATCTACATCTCTTTCCATTCTTAATAGCACTAGGTTTATTGTAAATATTAGCCTTTGTTGTATCAATTGAGCGCGTTCATGCTGGCACATACACACCAAGTCATGATTTACAGTTGAGTGATTATTGTTAAAAGGCTCATTCACACATTGTTTAGGTTATTTAAAGCTGCCTCACAGAAAGGGGATGGATACAGAGAAATCCGGGAACCTGCTCTTTCTAACTAACAAACATATGCCTACGGTACATGATAGACTCCGATACACGGGGCCGCCATATCTACATCTCCATCTGATGGACGCGTCTAAGGAAAAGCGAAACTCAGTGGCAACGGCGAGGCATGAACCCGGGGCGATCGGTTTCAAGTCCACCGCGCTATCCACTGGGCAACACCTGAGCCTAAATGTGGTAACTATTTATTCGTTTCATTTTCATTATGCTGCCTACTGATTAAGAAGCACCGCAATACGCTTAAAGTAATCATGGAATCCTATTGTTTTGATCTTTACGCATATATTTACGTAAACATCATAGATTTTGATAAGCCTAACGTTCATACATTGTTCTATGCTTTTGAAGCAAGTGCTATTTGAAAACGACTGTGTGCGTAATGTATCCGTCCTTCCTGTTGCCCTGTTGTATTAAAAGACTGCACATATTTACCAGTCTTAAAAGACTGTAATGGAACCTGTATTTTGAATTATTCAAATTTCTTGTAATAAAATTTAACTAATGTTGTTTAAATTAAAGCGCAACTGTTCACGTACTTAGAAAACAACACCATATTTGTTTCAGGTCAGAAGTCATCAATTGCCTTTTGAGTGGCTTATGACAGGGACAGTAGCTATTTTATATTATTCTGTCGTTTTGTTACGCTCTCTGTCATACAATGTCTCTGAAGTAAATATTTATACACTAAAGTCGATATTCATTATCCTCTGACGCTTATACCACTGAAACAACTGTGTTTCCATAGGAAACATTCACGATATAATATAATATGTGGAGAATGCTGATGGTCATCATAATGACCTATTTATTTTTTTCAGGACTATCGTATCGTATCCTTAGGCTATACAGTTCATTCTTGGAAATAGCACATTCTTGGTATCTTTCTAGATGTTTGATTTAGGTTTAAACATATCGTATTGCCATATATACAACTGGGTCGGGGAAAACGTTCTTACAATATTAGTTACGAGACTTTCCTTTCCTATTCATATATGCATGATCATCCCAGTACTATACTTATATATTAATGGGGTTGATGCACTATTTTACAAGATTTATTTGTTAATTATCAAAATGCCGTAAAAAACAAATGAAATATGATCTATTAACAAAATGTCTTTTAAAGTAAAGAAAATTACTGCAAATGAAAATAAGCATACAATTTATACATTTTGCATCTGTATATTTATTTTTAATTAATATGCATTGATTTCTTTGCTTTAAGAGACATGTTGTCAATTTCGTGGTAAAAAGGCACGATGACGTCATCGTTCAAAGATGGCAGCCTCCATTTATGCTCTTTGCAAATGTTCAATAGGTTACATCTCCTTTATTTTTCATGACATTTTGATAATTCTTTCAGCTTTTATCAAGTGTTTCAGAGCCTTTTTAAATTAATCGTGTTTGAAAATAGTGCATCAACCCCTTTAATATTGAGCGTTGATGAACCCTTGAACCAGATAACCACTCATTGTCCACTGACCGCCCCAAGGCGCTTCCTCTAGCATTTTCATGTTTGTTATGTCCCCGTGCTAAGAATCAATAGTGTTATTTTTACTGGTCCTTTTGAAACCAACGAGCCCAATATAGATGGCTTTGAAGTAGAAAACCGCTTAAGACGGTGCTAGGGGGCGTGAGAGGTGTTGCTTCTTTCATTACTTCTCCTGAACAGACTCAATAAAACCGAGTCTGCTGTGTTTATCAGTATTTATTTACAAATTAATTTGTTATACATAGAGTTTAATAACCAGTGTTTTTCAGTATCTCAAAAACACTGGTTATTAAACTATATATTACAAAATTTAAAATGATCTTTTATTAATATTTCTAATGATTAACGCCTTTTTACACCAGTTTGCACGAGAACGCCAAGACGACGTTACGTCATCCAAAAGACGTTACGTCATACAAACAAAACAAGTGGAACCGGAACTCTTCGTTAATTTCCGTAATAGTTATTTCCTAGGTGCGGAATCTGACGAAGACGTCCTTAAAACAATCGGAACGTCATTTTGGCGTTCCCGCCACTGACGGAAAAGGCCGAGCAATGTTCCGTACTGGGAAATATCTCCCACTGGGAGATAATTCCCAGTAGAGCGTGGGAGATATTTCCCAGTAGAGCAAACGACTAGATATAGCTTTTCTATTCCCGGTATTTCCTATATAAATCACAGACACATATGTAATATAACGTGTTAATGTATTGAGTAAAAAATAACTGATAAACCAA
The DNA here is from genome assembly GCA_037043455.1 of Cyrtodaria siliqua. NCBI lineage: Eukaryota > Metazoa > Mollusca > Bivalvia > Adapedonta > Hiatellidae > Cyrtodaria > Cyrtodaria siliqua. The sequence continues at coordinate 56,622 of JAWPHD010006511.1, forward strand.
CTTAATTTGAACTGTGTCGTATTTAGTTAAGGTACTGTACGGTGTGGAAAGAAATATAAAAAGATCGGACAGAGAAAGTAGCATTCAAGGAGGACAGTCAACCACAAAACATAGAAACAAACATGCAAACAGACAAACAAGAAGGCAAAAGCAAAAGTAATATTAGAATAAAAACGACATCACAAACACAAAAGGGTTGACAATAGGGATACCGCCTTGGAACGGTCAGTGGCAAAGTAGGCCACCTTGGATTTAAACCGGTTCTAGGGTGCACCAAACCTCACACCTACCCTACTGTCATCCCATTAAACCAGGACAATGTAAATAAAGAAATCCCCGCCATGATCTAATCTCTAATTAACAAGGCAGCATCAATAGGCAATATAAGTAAAAAAAAAATATGCCCTTGTAAATATAATACAAAAAAACAATAGCCTAGAAAGCCACAATGAAGGTACTCAATTACTTGGCAGAAGCCAGAGCAACAAGAGAATAAACCATTAAGGGCACGACAAGAAGATCATAGACAAACATAAAACGCCACCGTCCCAATGGGCTTTAGGTAGGCGTCATCATAAGGTCCACAGCCTGTCCGGTCATCGTACAATTAAAGAGGAAAGCATAGTGGCGAACTGTAAAAGGGTCCACCACTAAGCATGCAGTACGTTGCAAAATGATAGGGTCATAACCTCTTTTGGTAAACTTTTTAACAAGTTTAACAAAGATAGTATGAAAGTGATCATGACCAAGAATCTTACGAAGTTTATAAATCACATCACCATAGAAGTCAGCCCATAGAAGTCAACCCGCTGTACTTTGCTTACTATAATATTTAACTTGGATATCGTGCGTACGGATTGGAACGGAATTTAGTTTGAATGTCCTTACTATGGGCTTGTCCTTTACATGTTACGTGTTAATCTAAACTATAATCAGCATTCAGGATTGTTAACCCATCACATTGTTCTTGTATTTTATATCCCTTTCAAACCGTCTAAATTCAGGAAAAGGCCCTCATAAGACACAAGACGCGGTACCTTGGGAAAAAAATCCAGATTATTTGTTTAACTATCTGCAGGGTTGAATTGTCTAACAATAATATTGTCTGAAGTTTTTATACCTTGCTCTGTATCAATAATTCAAATCTATTCAAAACGTGATTTCCAATCCAATAATTAGATTGCATTTAAATAAGGATATTGACATATCAAGTGTTTTCCGAGACATTCATGTTATTGATTCAAATGCGTTAAAACTTCTAAATATTGTTATTAGTATGAATAATATATTAGTCATGCTATTTTCAATTAAAACACAATTGTTTTCTAAATTAGACGTAATCATACATCCCAGCACTCCATCATTCTGACAGTAAATATTTAAAATGTTGCTATGCTCAAGACATCACTGGTGTGATATATATTATAGATACACCCATTCGGTATTTGTTTTCCAACTGTTCCAATCAGAGACTGCATTCAATGATTTCATAAAATGGTGTTGAGAACCGTCAAATTCAATATGTAATCTTTGGCATTAATTGATTGTGGTCAATTAACCATTCCATAGACGTTCATGATACAATGTCCTCTAAGAGTATATATGACTTTTCTACACTGTATACAACGTTACCAAAAATAAGTATAAAAGTCGAACAGGAAATGCATCTTTCACAGAACACAGTAACCCCCAAAACACGCAAAAGGCCAAACATGAATGGCAATGTTAACAAAAAACAAAAACATATGACGTCACAAACACAAAAATGGTTGACAACAGGGATACAGCCTTGGAACGGCCAGTGTCAAAAAAGGCCGCTGGGGGTTTAAACCAGGTTTTAGGGTGCACCAAACCTCACACTTATCTTACTGTCATCCCAATATAACGGGACAGTGTAAATAAAGAAATCCCCGCCATGAACTATTCCCTAACCAAAAAGGCAGCAGTAATAGGCATTATAAGTAAAACACAAAGATACTCGTGTATATATTAATACAAAAAGCAATAGCCTAGAAAGCCACGCAGAAGTTACGCAATGACTTGGAAGAAGCCAGAGCAACAAGAGAATGAATCATTGAGGGCACGATAAGAAAAAATTGCAGACAAACATCTAACGTCACCTTCCTTTTGGGCTTTAGGTAGACGTCACCATAGGGTCCACAGCCTGTCCGGTCATCGCACAATTAAAGAGGAAAGCATAGAGATGATCTGTAAATGGGTCCATCACCAAGCATGCAGTACTTTGTAAAATGATAGGGTCATAAACTCTTTTGATAAACCTTTTAACAAGTTTAACAAAGATAGTAAGTAAGTGATAATGACCAAGGATCTGACGAAGTTTGTAAATCACATCACCATAGAAGTCACTTTGTGATAGTCCTTGACGCAGAAGAGTTCTTAAATTACTTTTATATTTGAAAAGAAGATCAGGGTTACGATAATACAATTTTGCAAAGGTTTTACGATGTTTATGGTAACGGTAGCCCTGATGGAGTAGCATTTTAGTTATACAAAGATTACGAATATTAAAGTCTTCGAGTACAAGCTCTAGCAAAACAAATAAGTTGAGAAACCACCTTTGCAAAGACAAGGTAATTGTGTTTTAAATACACTATTGCCTGAGAGAAAACAACATCTTTGAACAACAACAATGAAAGAGAACTTCAAGTACACTCCTGCAATAGTATGTCTGACAGTGAATTATAGCCTTATAACTTTTACTCCCTTGTAACACCTTATTTATTATATGTTTCACAACGTATCGTTTCTCAAGGGTTTTTACTTATATTGCCTATTAATGCTGCATTGTTGGTTAGAGAATAGTTCATGGCGGGGATTCCTTTATTTACACTGTCCCGTTTTATTCGGATGACAGTAGGGTAAATGTGAGGTTTGAATCCCCAGCCACTGACCGTTCCAAGGCGGTAGACCTATTTTCAACCCTTTTGTTTTTGTGATGTCTTATTCGGCCTTTTATTCATTTTTAAATGTGTTCTTTGTTTATCTGTGTTTGTGGTTGACTTGAATGCTACTTTTCCTGTTCGATTTTTATATCTATATTGTAGTCCAGTTGAGCAGTTTAACAGTTGTAAACTTAGAGTTATCATAATTACACCGTTATAATAATCGTTGAAGTACATTTACAAAACATATTTATCCGTATAGTGTATTTAAATGCAAAATATATTTGAATGAAACATACACTTTCTCGCTACGGCTTAAACATATAACATCTTCTAAAATAACCTTCTTTTGTTTAGGAACGCTATTGTAATTGTCTTTCAGTGTTTTAGCATCAATACGATGCATACGCCGCAATCGAAAACCTCTCAGTGTGCGCGCGTGTGGGGGTGGGGGGAGTATGCGTGCGTGCGTGCGTGCGTGTGGGTGGGTGTATGAGTGGGTGCGTGTGTATATATACATACATATATAGGTGGAGAAAATAACATTTATACAGTGCTACAGTTTATAAAAGCCCAAGCGCTTTCGGCTTACGCCTTCATCAGGGGTACACAAACACGCACAGAACAAATATGAAACAAAAAACACTAAAATACAATGCAGTTTAAATAAAACTCTTTAAAAAACAACTTATCGTTTGGCAGTTTTGCAGGGACTGGTTACTTTGAATAGACACTCTGGAGCCAAATGTGATACTAATAAAAGAACATATCTGGTTGGATGAGGGTATTCAACGCTGACATTTAGTTATGAAGAGAGGGTGAAGATGTGAAAAAGATAACACAAACCCTACCTCAAACCCTAAAACTTAAAATCGATACTGCAGGATACAATATAAAGCAACTCCAACGCTAATAAAAACAATGAAAAAGGCTAAAAAAAGCCAAATAAAATAAATGGAGATCTTTTGATCAAGGGATGTAACAAAAGTACTTATATTTTGTAGATGTATGTATTTTCTCACCCTTATATATACATATATATTGTGTTTTTAGTCCTGTTAAATGTTAACTCAATCTAGCACAATGATAAATGCATATTGATCGAATTATATAGAGACGGACTTAATTTCCAATCATTCACAAGTGCGATAAAACTAGAGTTGAAGCTAATTGGTGCCTAGTATATATCACCCTTAACGTCAGATTCATTGCACATATTCCCTGAGAACAAAGCTTTGAATATCTGCAAGATCATTTGGAATGCAAAGCATATAAGATGAGATTTTTCGGAATGCAAAATATCTAAGATGAATGATGATTAAATATACTCTGTGAATTTAAAATAACACACACCAGTCTTGTTGTTTTGTCTCTGCACTTTTACGCATCATATTTATTTTTAAACCGTGTTTAGGTTTTTGATAACTAGCTATGTTTATGGAAACAATGGTTTTAACTGTAAATGGGTATTTGGCGTAAATGTTTATTTCGACAAAGGACCACATTCATTGTACAATTTATTTTGGATTTAACTTTTAGATAACATAATATTGAAATTGTAATATGTACAAATACTACTGGGAAAACAAATATACATTACGTGGTCCGAGTATTAACTTTCATACCCCCATCCAACCCCTTCTCCAAGAAGCGATAACGTGTTGGCTGGGGTATGAAATAAAACCTTATGTTCGGCTTAAAATGTTTGCATATTGTACATGTTGTAAATTAAAACATTTACTATGTAATTTTAAAAAGGTTATCGCATTTTTATCAATAAAAATGTCTTTAAATATGTTTTATTGCCGAAATATCCGTTATAAAATCCTTCTAATATAAGCTTTTACATCGCTTAATGAAATTAAGGCAGGACCGCGTAATGCATATAAAGTGTTGGTCGTATGAAGATGTCCTTACATAAAGGGTTATATTCTATAATATGTATGACATATTCCAGTAAATAACTATCACTGAAAATAATCAATTTACGTTTACAACTTTTTCACGTTTTTGAGTTTCAGAAGTCTGTGAAGACTTCACTGTTCATTTGCATGACATTGTGTGATGTTTATCATTACGTGGTCCCGCCTTAATTCCATTAAGCGATGGGAAAGCTTTATATTAGCAGGATTTTATAACGGATAGTAGACAAAAAAACACGTTTAAAAACATTTTTATTACTGAAAAAATGCGATAACCTGTTTAAAATTACCTATTAAATGTTATTATTTTACAATATGCAAACATTTTAAGCCGAACTAGAGGTTTAATAACAAAATTAAATATGTACAAATACTACTTGATAAATAAATACACATATAAATTGTTGATCGTGTGAAAAGGTCCCTAAATAAAGGGTCATAGTCTCTATTCATTATTTTTGAGCTTCAGACATCTGTGAAGACTTCACCATGTTCACTGTTTATTTATATTTGTAATGTACAATTAACGATGTATAAATACCCTGAGATGAATATCGTAGTGTATTATACACGTATATTTATAAGCAATTTAAAGAAGGACGATTTGTCTTGAAAGACATATAATACTTGTTTGATTATTGTTTTCCCAAATGCATAATTCATAACAGAATGTTTCAACTAGACAAATAATTATCCATAGTTACCTAAAGAATAACAGATCATAACATGTTTAAAACGCCCAACATATTAAACAAAAACATGTAAAATGTTAGTTCAGCATTTGAACGTTGTTACAGTTGACATCTCCGACTGACTGTAGTGTTGAGGAATGCACGAACGATAACTCTACGTCACGTGACGGGACTATTAAAATGTATTTCTTGTAACTCTGACAATACAATATCCACTATGAAGAGACAGCTGGGAATACCGACGGTTAGTGACAAATACACCATTATACGTCGTAGAGCGTATCGCTGCACGTATGCGTTTAACACAATAACAAAGCAAAGGCAAACAGTAAAGCAAATAGTAAAACAATTTAATAAAACACAATATACCGGCATAATGTTCATTGATCAGTTTTCTATTATGGCATTCATTCGATTTTTTTTTAGAAAGTATGAGTACTCTTAACATATAACGCAAATAAAATCGACTGTTATTATCAAACCAGTTTATGAACTGACAGAACAAGAGTATTACTTGACTAATACAGGCCTTGTACATATTATGTGAAAAAAGCTAAAATAAAACACATGTTTATTTTTGTGTGGACACCGAAATGAAATTAAAGATAATTAAATCCTGCTTTCCTACATGGAAATAAGTTCCACACACCCGTCTCCTGGGTCTTAAGACACATTTTGGAGACGTACGTAGTTTTGTATTGTTTCTACTGATATGGCTTATGATAAGCAGCTGTAAGCTCCCAGTAATATCTTCACTTATACTAATATGGCTCTTGATAAGCAGGTGCAAGCTCCCAGTAATATGTTAACTTCTACTGATATGGCTCTTGATAAGCAGCTGTAAGCTTCCTGTAATATCTCCACTTCTGCTGATATGGCTTTTGATGGCAGCTGTAAGCTCCCAGTAACATCTCAACTTCTACTGATATGGCTCTTGATAAGCAGCTGTAAGCTCCCAGTAATATCTTCACTTCAACTAATATGGCTATTGATAAGCAGCTGTAAGCTCCCAGTAATATCGCCACTTCTGTTGATAGGGCTCTTGATGGCAGCTGTAAGCTACCAGTAATATCTTCACTTCTACTGATATGGCTCTTGATAAGCAGCTGTAAGTTCCCATTAATATCTTCACTTATACTAATATGGCTCTTGATAAGCAGGTGTAAGCTCCCAATAATATCTTCACTTATACTAATATGGCTCTTGATAAGCAGGTGTAAGCTCCCAGTAATATCTTCACTTATACTAATATGGCTCTTGATAAGCAGGTGTAAGCTCCCAGTTATATGTTAACTTCTACTTATATGGCTCTTGATAAGCAGCTGTAAGCTTCCTGTAATATCTCCACTTCTGCTGATATGGCTCTTGATGGCAGCTGTAAGCTCCCAGTGACATCTCAACTTCTGTTGATATGGCTCTTGATAAGCAGCTGTAAGCTTCCTGTAATATCTCCACTTCTGCTGATATGGCTCTTGATGGCAGCTGTAAGCTCCCAGTGACATCTCAACTTCTACTGATATGGCTCTTGATAAGCAGCTGTAAGCTCCCAGTAATATCTTCACTTCCACTGATATGGCTATTGATAAGCAGCTGTAAGCTACCAGTAATATCTCCACTTCTACTGATATGGCTCTTGATAAGCAGCTGTAAGCTCCCAGTAATATCTTCACTTATACTAATATGGCTCTTGATAAGCAGGTGTAAGCTCCCAGTAATATGTTAACTTCTACTTATATGGCTCTTGATAAGCAGCTGTAAGCTTCCTGTAATATCTCCACTTCTGCTGATATGGCTCTTGATGGCAGCTGTAAGCTCCCAGTGACATCTCAACTTCTACTGATATGGCTCTTGATAAGCAGCTGTAAGCTTCCTGTAATATCTCCACTTCTGCTGATAGGGCTCTTGATGGCAGCTGTAAGCTCCCAGTGACATCTCAACTTCTGTTGATATGGCTCTTGATAAGCAACTGTAAGCTTCCTGTAATATCTCCACTTCTGCTGATATGGCTCTTGATGGCAGCTGTAAGCTCCCAGTGACATCTCAACTTCTACTGATATGGCTCTTGATAAGCAGCTGTAAACTCCCAGTAATATCTTCACTTCCTCTGATATGGCTATTGATAAGCAGCTGTAAGCTCCCAGTAATATCTCAACTTCTACTGATATGGCTCTTGATAAGCAGCTGTAAGTTCCCATTAATATCTTCACTTCTTCTGATATGGCTCTTGATAAGCAGCTGTAAGCTCCCAGTAATATGTTCACTTCTACTGATATGGCTCTTGATGGCAGCTGTAAGCTTCCAGTAATATCTCTACTTCTACTGACTGGCTCTTGATAAGCAGGTGTAAGTTCCCATTAGTATCTTCACTTCTTCTCATATGGCTCTTGATAAGCAGCTATAAGCTCCCAGTAATATGTCTATTTCTACTGATATGGCTCTTGATAAGCAGCTGTAAGCTCCCTGTTATATCTCCACTTCTACTGATATGGCTCTTGATAAGTACGCAATTTCGTGTCCGGACCGTAACGTCACAACCCCTGCAGGGAGTTTTAAATAACTTGACACAAGTGATCAACATAACAAGACGATGTGTCACGCGCAAAACCCAGGTCCGTACCTCAAAGGTCAAGGTCACACTTGAAGTTCATATGTCAAAACAGGTATGCAATTTCGTGTCCGGACCGTAACGTCACAACCCATGCAGGGATTTTTAAATAACTTGGCACAAGTGATCACCATAACAAGACAATGTGTCGCGCCTAAACCCAGGTCTTCAAGGTCAAGGTCACACTTGGAGGTCAAAAGTCAAATTGTGTCCTGTCAATAACTCTGGCATTCATGAACGGATTTTTAAATAACTTGGCACAAGTGCTCACCACAACAAGACGATGTGTCGCACACAAAATCAAGGTCTGTGGCCACAAGGTCAAGCTCACACTTAGAGGTCAAATGTCAAATCGTGTCCGGTCAATAACTTTTGCATGCCTGGGCGGATTTTCAAATAACTTGGCACAAGTGCTCACCACAACCAAAACGACGTGTCGCGCATAAAATCCAGGTCCGAGAGGTCAAAGATGACTTCGGGGGTATTTGTTACTTGTAGTGATATTTCTTGATATTTCTACTTTTACTGTCAGATTATACATCTGTCACGGGTAAAATGTACCAAGAAAGAAAGCAAAACTATTAACAACTTTTTTAAAAGATATAATCCACATATTGTTCAACTACTACAATGAAAAATATTCCCTTACCATGCTTACAGAGAAAACATCAAATGGATCCAGTATTTCTTTAAAATCCAATATACGAATAAAGCCCAAGTAATACTGGCAAGTATCCCTTTAATCTAAATTTCCAGTGTCAATTTAATCAAAATTGTCAAGTGTCCCTTTAATCCAGTTTCACTCCAAGTCTTCCCTGGTTTATTTATTCACAATAGTCCAAATAATCCAGTCACTTTTATTATAAATGAGCGCAGTATTGTTTATCTTCTCACAATATATTTTACTTCACAGCATACAATATTTTGAATATTTTCAACTTAATTAAAGTGTGGAAGAATTCAATACTGGGACAAAAATTGTGACTGGCATAACCCCAAAATAAAACAGCGTTAAATGTTTTACTTTATGGTGTGTTAGGAAGACAAATTCCGAAGGTTTTCAATCATATAACAGAATAGATAGTTTCACTCAGGGTTACTAAGGGGAAAAAAACATCTTCGTCAACGTGAACTGCTCTGTTGTGTTCATAACAAGGTGTCCTATGTATATAATTTTAAGGGTGTATTGATGGTGGATACAATGAATATTGTTAACACTATTGTTTATCACAATCTTTTAAAATGCTTTAGCAGAAAAAACAATGTACATATGTGCTTATATTAACTTCAATAAATGACTGTATATGGACACCGTTACTTACGCAACATTCTCGAAATATTTGTTTACGTTTTTAGTATTTTGTATTGAATATTTGATAAATAACAACAATTACATGTGCTATTTAAAAATCAATAATAGAATAGTACAAATTATAAATTCAATATCAATAACGGAAAGAAATTGAAAGAAATACCTCAGAATACACCTGTTGCGTAAGTAACGAAAACACCAAAAATACTGATATTTTTAATTCGTCTCTAAGTCTAAAGAAACGAGAAAAAACCAGACCCAACACAACAAGTCACAATATTTTAAAGTGCTCTAGCAGAAAAAACAATGTACAGAATGATCTGCTTAAATTAACTTCAAGAAATGACAGAATATGGACACCGTTACTTCAGCAGCATTCTCGAAATATTTCTTTTTAAGTTTTTAGTCTTTTATTTTATGCTTTCCAGTGGTTAATATAATTTTCTCAGTGAAATAAAAGTGGTAATCCACTTTTTTCAAACAGTGAAATTACCATAAATAAATTTCACTGTTTTTGGAACTACTTTTTTTCTATAGTGATTACCTCCCTTTACAAAGAGTTGTTATTCTTACCTCCCGTTTGTTATTGTTATTATCCGTCTGCTGTCAATCCGTCTGCTTTCAAAAATGGTAAACATTGAGGAAATGGATCCAATTCAAGTCCAAGCATCCTTTGGTCATATTTTTGATGTAGATGAGAACATTAATTATGAAGAAACCAATGAGGCAAGTGTATCAGAACCTGCAAATCTTCCAACTGCTGCCAGCACTGGTCTGAGAAACTTCAGACCTGTTGATGTTGAATCCTCCCTTGAAAGCTTAACCAATGCTAACACTAAAAAAATGACAGAAAGCGATATGAAGGTATTTAATGAATTCCTGATGTCAAAAAATGAAATTCATATGTGAATTTCTACTGGCCGTCACCAAAAAGGATGGTAACGAGTTTGAACCGACAACTTTACGTGGGTTTGTTAGCTCAATTGATTGCCACTTAAAGTCCAAAAACTCAAGAATGTCCATCTTGAATGACCCTGATTTCAACAAAGCTAGAATGGTGTTGAAAGGCAAGCAAAAAAGCCTTAAAAGCCAGAGATATGGAAACAAGTCCAAAACCGCAGAACCTCTCAATGATTGGCACCTAGACAAGATGTACGAGGCTCAAACCCTCGGAGATTCCAATCCAAGTGCACTTCGGTATGCGGACTGGGCAAGAAATCATTGTCTATGTTGGGGAGATGTCAAACTACACGTTGATGATCAGATGTAATGCTGGATACTGAACGCCAAACAAAAACAAGGACAGGAACAAATCCTAAAGTCACAAGGTATGGTTTCCTGAAAATCATTTAATAAAAACATAAATATATATATTTTTTTAATATAAAATTAACAAAATACAACATACAAACACTATACGAATCTTTCATGGGTGTCCGGTGAAGATAGCAATTCCAACCCGAGGTATAAGTGTTTTTATCGAAACCGAGGCTCTGCCGAGGTTCCGATGAAAACACTTTAGTCTTATACCGAGGGTTGGAATTCCCTATCTGAATCGAATACCCGTGATAATTTTTTTTATTTTTCTTGCATATAAAGAGACATGTTGTGCGTTGACGCCGTCAGCTGCTAACGTTGTACATGTTTTCCTGCATACCGGATGTTGGTACGAGTGAATTTTATCTCGACCCTAGGGTGAGATGGAAATATCTAGCCCCGGTAAAATGTCGGATATCCTTGTCTGGTATGCAAGAAAAAGATACATCTTCTCTGTCTTTATCTTAGACCACCATCTTTAAGAATCGACACTTTCTCAGTCACAAGTACAATAAATGATCAAAATAAATAACTGATCCATGTAATGCATCTATCATGCAGAATTTACAGGTGCTCTTTCAACAAACTTTCATTCCGATAGCTTGAACAATTTATATTTCATTTTTTTTCATGTCAGACACCCATGTACTTTTACGTTTTAAAGTGAACAGACTGAAATATATGCCATTAAAAATATATAAAGCTTCATTCTCATAAAATGATTAGTTCTAAAAATACGTACCCGCTTTCATGCTGCCTCCAGTAATACGAAATGCAAAATTTATTTTTTATTTCGTCTTTTCTCTGGACGTATAATTTATTTGATTTCCAGAATCTCATAAAGTTGTATTTTATGAAAGATTGTTCCATTTGATTGGCATTAATCGAGAATAAGTGCATTTTAACGATGTTTATACCCCCTACATTACGCGTTTTAGCCGTATTTTGGTAAATTCGAAAAGGAATTAATTGTTCCAATAAATACTTTTGTTTCGGTTTGTTCCAGTAAATACAGATACCACACAAACTCATGTTTGTTAAAAGATTCACTGAATTTGATGAATTCGGGCATGTATATTCGGGCAAGCAATAACTGTAATTGATTTAATTTTACACAAAAAACAGTAAAATGCCAGGTAGGTAAACAAAAAAACTTTTCTTATTCAGTGCAAGAAAGCATCTCATCCAAAACCTGAGTGATGATGGAGTTCCTGCCAACCAGATAGTACAGATATCCGGTCACAAGAAATTTAACAGTCTCAACAACTACAGCAAACTGAACAATGACCAATGTAAACAGATTTCAGACATTTTGTCTGACCACCCCAAAGTGTCTCAAGCCTCCAGCTTACTTTACCCCATCCACTAGCACTGGGAGCATGATGCCACGCGATTTTTTTTATAAACAGCAATTTCCATGGCAATGTTAGTTTTCATTTCACTAGCACCAACCCAAAACCTGAAACACAGCAACTGTCACAACACGTGGTGCACTCGAGTCCCATTCCTAGTGTTTCTCAACAAGGTTCACCCTTGCGTCAGCCATACAAGTGACTTTGTCAGACATTTGATAGCGAAAGTGATTAACTGACACAATTAACTCACCGTAAAAGTGTTCATGTTATACTGTTATGGTTAAAATCCAGTTTCTGTTTACAGCAGTTTTATATCACAAAATAAAATGGCCTCCACACTGAATGACAGTTCATTTCAATATTCTTCCGCCATTCAACAATCAATGAATACACTATAACGTTGACTTATTTTCGTGCTAATATTTGGATGTTTGACGTGATAAGTACATATTCTATAACTTTTTAAATAAATTTTCAATTTTATTTCATGGAAAATATTTTTACTGAAACAAACAACAATTTCAGAACTATTTTAGGTCGTGTATTAAGTAGTTGTCTGTAGTGAAGCGGTTATAAATCGGGGCTACCAGTGGGAAATACAAATGTGAAATAGGCACAAAAACGCTGATGGAAGCATAAAATATTAATTTTTTTCAGTGGAAGATGCAACTTTATTTCATCTCGTGAGCTCCCAAAACAGTAATCTCACTCGTGTCTACGCCACTCGTGAGAATATTGTTTTGGCAGCTCACTCGATGAAATAAAATTGCATCTTCCACTGAAAAAAATAAATATCCTCTATTTGTATTGAATGCTTTATAAATAACAACACTTAAAGGTGAAATATAGCGTGTATTTTGAGTATATATTCGGAAATATACGTATATAATATACAATATTTTCAAATCTTACACTTATTGGTTGTCCCGTTTTCTCACAGTAGCCAATTTATCTCATAGCGCACACGCTTCGAGTTTCGCCCTTTTTGAAGATAGGTAAGTGACACGTGATCCTGTGACGTCATTGGTACCAAACGATTCGCGGTGTCGCATTGAGTTGTATAGTATTGTCTATGTAGGATTACGTTTTATGGTACTTGTTAAAAATGCCGTGTGTTGTTGATGGGTGAAAAAGTTTGCATAAAGAAGGACAAGATAATAACCTAAGTTTCTTTCGTTTCCCTAATCGAGATAATGATACATTAAGATTTACCGAAGAAAATCGCCCGACTCGTCGAGAAAGTGGGAACCTACGAAAGACGCGCGAGTTTGTAGCAAACATTTTGAGTTGACTTCGTGGGAAGTCCATCCTTTGGTTTCATTATCTTTGAATTTGGAGAACAAAAGGCCCTGCAGATTAAAGTCAACAGCGGTACCAACGATATTCGACTATAAAAATGAGAAGTGCATAACCCCGCCGTCTCCAAGCAAGTTGTATTCGCCTATTCGACCGGCGTTGAGGAGGAAATTCATACATGAAGTAAGATTGAAATTTATGTTCAATTATCTTAGCACCTCATCGGGTATACGTATGATAAATTGAAGAAAGGTGTATAGTCTTAGATCTTTATATACACCATGAATGTTTAGAATTAGAAGCATGCGTCTTTTCGTGAATCAATGAAGAGTTGACGGCGCTAATATTATGTAGCCGTCTTTTTTTAAAAGATTGCTAAGAACGTTCAGCATGTAAATTTAAATGAATCCGGTGTAATAAACACCGTGTCTTTGTTTCCAAATTTTAATTTTAATAATTTTAAATTATACACCCTCTTCTGCCAATAGTATTATAGATATATATTATCAACATATATAGGGCTATGGATTTAAAAAAAAATACAAAATATTTCATGGATATTTATTATTGGCTATATTATTTAAATCATAGTATTTTTCTCTTTTTGTGCATGACAAATATCATGTGATATATCCGTCTTGTGCAATACGCGTCTGCCCTCGGCGGTATTACACGGCTCAAGTAATTGCAATAAACAGGAAATATATCATAAAACTAGGTTTCCCTAAATGGTGCGTGCTTTTGTGATATACCGACGTATGTACCCAAGTTAGGCTGCACTTCAATAGTGCACCGCAATATTTTATTAGTCTGTATTGGTATTTGGGGGCACGTGGAGACTAGAGAGCGTGTCATATTGCAAACACCGCTCATAGAGTGTTTGGTGTTGATGGCGACTAATGGCAAATATATAATACTATAGAAATTATGGCGCCGAAATTATATGCTGTTTCATTTATTATTCTGTTTCATTTATTATTGTTTTTATTCATTTTTTATCAATTATGGATAATATTTAATAAATATATTTGTTCCATGTCTGCTTATCGGCAAAAAAAATCTGACGCTCGTATTACCATAGATCTACATACATATATATCCATGTATTAATAGACCAGGTCCATTCATTCCGAATATACTACATTTCGCGGTTATTGTGTTTGTACCAAGATATTGAAGTGTTGCGGGTGACTTACTGTCAGATTTCGATGAAAACAATGTTTATGTTGTTTTTTTGTTTGTTGTTGCTGTAAGTGTATAAATACGCTATTTTGTTAGATTAGTGAATAGTGTAATGAACAACTGAACGTAACGAATGACATGACACGATAGTCTTTACAAGCTCTCCATTTGCACCTGCACCGCGTACGACTTCATCATCAGTTGATGAATCCGATGTATTTTCGTCCTCAGACACGTATTCTGGCTCCAAATCGTAAGGTTGCACATGGTGTAACCGTTTTATCACGGGCATTTCCTCTGACATCGCTTAATTCTCACATTTTCACACAAGGTATACTGTTTTGTGTTCAGTCCCAATGTAAACAAAAAATAGTTTGTTCCCAATGACGTCATTTCCGGAAATTCGCGCAAGAGTTTTTCCTCTTAGATTTTTTTCGATTTTTTAGCAATGCCTGTTCGCCTTTTCGGTTTTTATCTTTAAAAACATATTTTCACTAAACATACATCAATAGCATAGTAAACATCGTATTTATAATGATATTTAATAATTAAAAACATATCAACAACGGATTTGTTGATTTAGGACAAATTTCATCTTTAATGTGCTATTTAAAATCAATAATAGAATACTACAACATATAATATCAATAACAGAAAGAAATTGAGAGAAATGCCTCATAATACACCTGTTGCGTAATTAACGAAGACACAGAAAAGATATTTTTAATTCGTCTCTAAGTCTAAAGAAACGAGAGAAAAACAGACGCAACAGATTTTATTACTTTATAGGAACTTATGATATTGAATTCGAGTTGAACTGTCGTTGTCGTTTTGAAGGAAGCATATAAATGTATACGGGGTTCATATTGCTAGAAGGTGTACATAATATAATATAACACAGTTATACAATACAAGTGTAGTCAGATTCCAAAACAAACATATATAACTGCCATAAAGCCTCATATAATTTAATATTAATGATTTATGCACCAAACTGGCCGAGTCGTCGAGTTTTCCCGACGAAACTATTAAATGAATCATAATAAAAAGGATTATTTTATGAGGCCTAGCTTAAGTGCATATATAATTTATGTTACGTAAGTTGAATATGCAGCTCAAATACATTTTCTTGGGTTTACTCATACTTGGAGTGACATGCCAAATCGCCTCCAGTCCCTTTAACTCTCCATGTCTGGAGCCCAAGCGTGTCCTGGTTTAAAACTGTTATATAGCATATAAATGTAGAACTTTTCTTAAACATTATAAAGTAGGTGGCATATTATATGGACCAACTTTGAATTTACTGTGAAAACAGAATTTTTACTAGGTATTAATTTCAAATATTAAAGCTTACAATGCAAATCATGACCTCGATATTTAATGACAATCAAGAAAACTAAGACAGATAAGCATGTACAATTATATAATAAGTAACTTATTTTTGAGAAGATATAGTAATCATAAGTTATGACTTGTAGTTAAATATTTATAAAACTTTAAATTAGTTTTGAAGTTTGTAAAGAGTTACATGACTTTCATGATGAAAGTAATATGTTCATCAAATGCTGTATTCACAAAGACTGGACAGCAATTTATGTTTTATGTACTTAATATTGCACGTCTATGATTCCAATCTCCATTTATTCATGTTTATCAAAAGACTAAGAACAAAACTGACAGTAAGAAATAATTTCACAAAAGGTTCATAACACAACACAACACACAGGACGAGCAACGAACACAGTCACTAAGATTTTCGATCTCATTTTGCTTTCGTTCCAGCTATTTCATGTCAGTGTTTTTAAATATATATTATTTATCCCAAATACGTGTTTTTATGAAACTGAAATGGACCACATCCAATTAAAATGTGTACACCGCGGGTTATGATCGCGACTGGTTAATCATGTTAATTGAGAGTTTAAAAATAATATTTTGAAATAAAACACAACTTTCGAACCAATCCCACATCAAAATACAGTATCACTGTAATATTAAAAGAAATAATATAATAACTTGTTTTCATATTTTTTAATATTTGTATTTGCATCTGTATATTTGATCTATTTTGTTGTCATAGTATGTGCAAGTAAAATAAAAAATGCATAAGGATCATTGTGAGATTTAATTGGACTAACCCCAAATTTTCCCAATGTTGAATTCTTCCATATGTACAAAATACTCAACTCTGAATACTGAATACTGAAACAAAAAAACACAAAAAGGCTGCATTTATACTATCTAAGAATGTCCTAAAATATTTAGAATATTCCAGTAAGATAAACAGTTTAGTTTTATATAACCTTAACAGCCATATGATGCCTCATAGAAGGTCATAGAAGCTTAAGAATATTTCAATAACCTTAAATGAGTCATATGATGTATGACATGATGTAAACAATAATTTAGAAATTACTAGAATATAATATAAACTCTGGTTGTTCAATCAAATCAATCCGGCTTAAAAATCGGTAACACACAACCCAGTTATTTATATATATGGTATTAATAGAAACAACAAATTCGTTATTTGCATACTTGACAGGCGAAATGGGCTCATATTCCCTGCCGGGCAAGTAAGTTCCCCTCGCCTGACGGCTCGGGTGAATATAATTTCCAGGCAGTGAATGTGAGTCCATGTCCCCTGTAATGAAACCAAATAAGTAATAATGTTTAAACCAACTACAACCACTAATAAAATGTCGACTTAGAAAAGGAGGCAATATTAAATCAGTATGTCTGGTTTACAGATTATCAGGATAAGCAGGATAAATCTTATTTGCAGTAAACATCTTTCTATGTCAAACAAATTAATGTCTGATCTGGGATTCTTTATTTAATTAGTATCACACAGATGTATATTCCAAGAATTACAACGTAGTGATACACTTGTAAGAACATTGCAAAAACACGAATACGTAATTTTAAAGGACATAACATGGCGTGGACAGTTTTATTTACACGTTCCCGTTTTATTGCGATGACCATATGGTAAGAGTGAGGTTTGGTGCATACTAGAACCTGGTCTAACCCCAGTGGCCTTTTTTCCACTGACCGTTTCAAGTCGGTATCCCTATTGTCAACCCTTTATGTTTGCGATGTCATATTTTGCCTTTGTTGCTTGTTTCTGTGTGTGTTTATGGTTGATTATCGTACTTGATTGCTACATTTCCTTTTCGACTTTTATAGCTAATATCTACGTTTACAGCATGCATACCATCAGCAGTCAATATAACAAGTCTTATCGAATTGAATGCTCACCAATAGTTTTTGAAATCAGTTTTTTTTCTGACAATATATAATTACTATGCTCTGGAGCCTTATAATGAACACACGACGATCGTTAACATACACGTGCTTTACTTCATATGACACTACTATAAATATGTCATTATTATCATAGTGAGCGGGTTGATAAACATTTAACATTAAACCATGTAGTCGGGATCACTGAGCTGTTTTAATATGAAAACATACAATTAGATTAGCGATCGCAGTTAGTCAAAGCACCATCAATTAGTTTTTATGTGAGGTTAAACGTTCACTATTGTTTTGCCACTCTAAACGGTAATACATAGTTTATTCGGTAAGCATTTATTCTTTATATATATTTATTTATTACATATAAGTCGATATAATATATAGTCATGAAAGAAATCTGTTGGTATATCGCTCGGTCTGTTGAATCTTGTGGAGCAAACTACTACCGTTTTCGAGATATGGAAATGAAACTTTTGATGTTATATGCTACAAGTATAAGAAATCTACTAGAAATATTGTTTCAATTATAATAGGATTGTTTCTGATCTTTAGATCGAGACATCTACTCCTATTGATTGAGATTGTCAAAATTCTAAATTGTGTTACGAACCTGCCGGTCACATTCTTACTGGAAATCTTGATGTAATTGAGGATAAGAGGATTCGGCATTTAATTGCCAAAGGGCCTAAGTATTGATCTGATATTGATTTTAATGCCTGTCGCAATGAAATTGCAGGTTCTTTAACGGATTTCTGTACAAAGTGGTGTAAGCGAGAAAAAGCAGATAAACATGCACTTACTGCTTGGATGAAAACTATTTCAGAAATTGTTGAATTACGTATTTTATTTTACGAATCAAATCCATCCCTGCTTCCACGGCCTTCTACTTACAATTTACGGCACCTTAAGAAGGGTATTCAGAATTTACATACTAAATTTGCTCTACTTCCAGCAGACAATAATTACATTGTTGGAAGCTTTTTCCAACAATATAATTATTGTCTGACGACTACATTATATCAATACTTTGAATGCTGAGCTAGCGAGTACTTCTGATTATCTAACTACACCTCTGCTGGAAACGGACATTGTTTCCCAGCATGTGACCTTTATGAAGACTATAAAGGTTTCTGTGATTAGTAAGCTGACGAAGCTCCCTACAATGTACTGGATACCCAAACTTCACAAAATTCCTAACAAAGCACGTTTTATCGCTATTTCTAGTTCATGTACCACGACCAATATATCAAAACTATTGACTTTCTGACTTTCCGCGATTAAAGAACATATTGTAAAATAATGCGGAAAGGCTTTCGAGAACTCAGGAATCTATCTGTTTAGATCTATCAAAAACTCTGGAGAAGTTCTTGACAAACTACAGTGTAAGCATTTTCATGCCACTACTCTAAACATCTACGACTTTTCTACACTGTATACTACACTACCACATAATCTTATCAAAGACAAATTGCTTCAGCTTATTCAGAAGACATTTGCTAGAGAAGGTACAACTTTTCTAGCTTGTAATAATGTCAGGGCTTTCTTTGCTAACGCCCCCATTGATAAGTATAATTTGTGGACTTGTACTGATGTTTGAAGAGCCTTATCTTTTCTTCTGGATAACATCTTTATAAGATACGGTAAAACTATTTACCGCCAGGTTGTTGGTATTCCTATGGGAACTAACTGTGCGCCAGTTGTTGCAGATTTGTTTTAGTACTGCTATGAAAGAGATTTTATGTTGAGTTTGTCACCAGCTAGCCAGGGTGAAATTATTGATGCATTTAATAATACTTCTCGGTATGTTGATGACATACTAAATATTGATAATCCGTTCTTAGCTCATATGGTTACTGACATTTATCCACCAGAGCTCAGGTTGAATAAAGCCAACAGTTCGGATACGGTAGCAGCATTTCTCGATCTTCATCTCTCGATTTCAAATGATTGTATTCATACTAAAATCTATGATGAGAGATGATTTCAATTTTAACATCGTTAACTATCCACACCTGGATGGAGATGTACTTCGTGCTACCTCATACGGGGTGTATACCTCCCAGCTCATTAGATTTGCTAGAACGTGTAATGATGTTATAGACTTCAATGATCGAAATCAAGTTATTACAAGCAGTGTTTTCGTTATCACAAACTACGTAGATCTTTCTCTAAATTCTACCGCCGCAACGAGGGCCTGCTGGAAAAGTACAACACCAACCTTAAAACACTTTTGCGACTAGGCATATCACAACCCTCATTTTATGGAGCTGTGGTCTATAAACTTCGAAGTTAAAGGGGTCTGACGGGTTTCCTGACCGCTTTACAAATGTAATCAGGAAGTTCGTCAGAAAAGAATATAACCCTTTGGTTTTACAGCGCACTGCATGTTTAGTGATTGACCCCTCTACAGTCAATCTTTACGCTTCACTCTTCACTTGTGCGATGACTGGACTACCTCTTGGGACTCTATGATTGCAACTACTGAAACCCCAACTAAGGGAGGTGGGTGCATGAGCTTTCGTCCCTCGGGTTTTCTGGTCGTACCCTAGATAGGTTTTCTCTTTAACTGCAACTACTATGGTTGTTTTGTACGATTCTGGATACATTCTGAGATGTTTATTATTTTGTATGTGTTTCTTTAGTTAGTTTCTTTGGATGTGGACTTTATTGTTAGAGAATTCCTTTTGATGGGATTTAGTTTTGTTTTCACTGTCTTGTCTATTTGGGCGCTGAAGACAGGATAATAGCGAGGATTGTGCGCATATAAAATCGATTCAAGCTAACCAGTAGGCCTTATTGCCTACTGACCGTTCCAAGTCGGTAACCCTGTCTTCAAAGTTCACCACCCTTTCTGTTGTTTTTTGCCTCTTTTATTTTATTATCAAGTCCTTGTTTGCAGTACAGTGCGGACCTACGATGCCATTGCGTTCGGACGCTGTGGTTTCTATAGGACCCTATATCTCATTTTTGTATACATGATCAACATGAAGTGTAGATGTGCGTGACACAATTGTGGTGTGGCTCGCTCAATTCTATGCAAAGTTATTGCCATTGCACTTAGTCAACGGTCGGTCGGTCGGTCGGTCGGTTGAATCTTGTGGAGCGAACTACTTCTACCGTTTAAATATATGGAATTCAAACTTTGCATACATGATCAACATGAAGTGTAGATGTGCGTGACATATGTTTGGTGCATGCAGAGTTAATGCCCTTGCACTTAGTCAACATTGCTATATACAGCATATGCAATCTTGTGGAGTGAACTACATCTACAGTTTTCAAGATATTGAATTGAAACTTTGTATACATGATCAACATGAAGTGTAAATGTGAGAGACCAATTTTGGTGTGGCTCGCTTAATTCCATTCAGAGTTTTTGCCTTGCACTTAGTCAAAATTGCTCTATTCAGCATATGCAATAATGTGAAGCGAACTACTTTTACAGTTTTCAAGATATTGAATTGAAACTTTGTATACATGATCAAGATGAAGTGTAGATGTGCTCAATTCTATGCAGAGTTATTGCACTTGAATTTAGTCAAAATTCAATTGCTATATTCATCATATGCAATATTGTGGAGCAAACTAGTTCTACAGTTTTCAAGATATTAAATTGAAACTTTGTGTACATGGTCAAAATGAAGTGTAAATGTGCGTGACATGATCTTTCTTTGGCTCAGCCAATGCCATGTAGAGTTATTGCTCTTGAACTTAGTCAAAATTGTTATGCAGCATATGCAATACTGTGGAGCGAACTACTTAAACAGTTATTAAGGTATTGAATTGATACTTTATGTACTTGAACATCATGAAGTGTAGATGTGCGTGACATAATTTTGGTGCTGTTCAGTCAATTCCATGCATAGTTGTTGCCCTTGCACGTAGAAAACATTGCTTTATTCAGCATATGCAATCTTATGGAGTGAACTACCTTTACAGTTTGTAAGATATTGAATTAAAACGTTGTGTACATGATAAACATGAAGTGTACATTAACGTGACACAATATTGATATTTATTACCTTCAGTGAGAGTTCTAGTTTGTATTGGCAACTATACTTAATAATATAATTTAAAAGATTTATGTCGGTGTAGAGATATTTGCAACTAGCGTGCCATGCTCTATAATTGGTAGGAAGCGCCTGTATAACAGATACCGAAGGCACACAGAACACTACAGTAGAATATACTTCATTCTGACATGAGATTTGCGAGTTTCTGATTGCTGGGGGGTTAAACATATATAACTGCTTTTTAAAATAGAATCGATTTAAAATGGAACAGTAAATGTAGCAATCGCATAACTCAGTCATCCATAAATACGTATTGAAAATGTACACCCATAACGTTACTCCTGTTCTAGAGCTTCTACACGATTAATGATATCCTATTTAGTTACGTTTAAAATAATATATTTATAGATACTCATCAATATGTTAAGGACCTTTCATTCTTTATTTCAATAAGGTTAAAGTTTGCATCATCGCACTGCATTCCAAAAATGGAAACTGTTTTGTGTTTCTGTATTCTTTAGTAGTAACATTTTACAACAAAGAAACATAATTAGACAATTCAGATTTTAAAATTCCATTACAATGCTTTTCTTTTCATCCCAAAAAAAATGTTATTTCATATTATCTTCATGACTGTTGATTCCTTAACAAATATCTGTCACCATTTTCTTTAGAATAACTCTACAAATAAGGGTTCAGTGCCAAATATGCAACTAGGTCTTGAAAGTTTACTTCATTTTGGATTGGATAAAAACTGATAGGTGTATGCATTTAAACTGTCAAAGGTTAGTCATTTTCGGGGGAAATTAAAAGTTCGCGTCCATAGTTCCCTTGGTAGTGATTAAACGTAATGAATACATTTACAAAACTATTAAAACTGTTAGAATTGTTGTTTTGGGGCAAATTCATGAATTTTTAGAAAATCTCGGACTCTTTTTAATTAACAGTACAAATCAAATCAACATTTTGTTCTTTCATTCTAATGCAGAAGACCTGACAATGTCCATTTTAATGCAACGTTGCTTACACATTCTGTGTATCCGATTGAAAATGGTATGTAGTCAATTTCACTGGTAAGCATATGGAGAAATAGTCTTGCGTTCCTTATATTAAGGAGTATATATTTAGAGATTAATACACGGGTGGTGCGTTATTGTCCGTCATATCGGCCCGAGACCCTAAAATCTTCGGGCCGATATTGGTCGAGGGCCGATATGACGGACGATAACGCATCACCCAT
Organism: Cyrtodaria siliqua; assembly: GCA_037043455.1. Lineage (NCBI taxonomy): Eukaryota > Metazoa > Mollusca > Bivalvia > Adapedonta > Hiatellidae > Cyrtodaria > Cyrtodaria siliqua. The sequence continues at coordinate 79,720 of JAWPHD010006511.1, forward strand.
GTTTTGATCTTTTTATCATATATATACGCATTTTCATTGGGATTTTATATTTTAAAAAAAATGAAAGGATATTAAACTGTTAGATTTATCGAATTAATTTATAAAATAAAAATAACAAAAATGAATGAACGAAAACAACAAGACAGTTTTAACTTAAATTTATTGTTTTTAGTTTATTCTCTCCCTTTTTCTTTTTCAATTCGTCCATTCCATTCCTATTTCGATTTCTTTATTTCCCTTTCTTGCTGTTTCAGAGCAATTCTTTTGGCTGTCAGTACGTCCCTTGAATGCCAAAACTCCTTATCTAAAGGTACCTCTTCTCGATTAAGTACCAGCTGATGATGGCCTGGACTGATTTCATCGAGTCTGGCTAGTATTCAGTTTTGTCGAACTATAGATTCTACTCAGAATAAAACTTCCAATATAGACCATCCAACTCCTTGAAGCCAATTTATTAAGTTACTCTGGTCTCACCGGTCGAGCGAAACCACTCCGTGAAAAATGTAAAGACAGATTTAGTCTGTTTTCTGTAGATCTAGTTACATTCCTCGTTTTGCTGACAAAAATCCTATGTCAGTTTCATTTACTTCATGTTGCCTTCCCTCAACAATTTGTCCATCTGAGTACAATATTAAAGTAAAATAATATGTTAGCCACTGACGCTAACTTCCTCTCGCCGGCTTCCATTTTAACGCTTTTTTAAATGACATCAGTTACGTTAGTTGATGTCACTTCGGTTACGTCATGTCATTGACCGGGCCAATAACGGTCAGGTGACCGGGCCAATATGGCTATGCATTTTCGGCCCGGTCACATGACCTAAATTTGCGTATCGGACCGCATTTATGATACGGCTCAATTCTCGAGAGCTTATTGTAGGGTAATTTTGTGCATATTGCGGGCCAAAAATGCGTATATATATGATAAACATACATATATAATGGTAATTGAACAGTGGAAGATTATATTGTGTTCACAATATACATTTATTCAAACATATGATTCATATAGCAGAAGCTGATCTAGCAGCAGGACGAGATCCATTTCCTGATATTTTAAACAAGCTAATTAATTAGAGCTAGTTGGATGTTATAATCGCACCAACAACTAAGGTCATATGGCAACCTTTTCAGTTTCCATTGGTGGCGGAAGACCCAGGTGCCCCTCCTAGAAATGTTCGTGCATGGGCGGGCACCTGGGTAGAACCACCGACGTTCCGTAAGCCAGCTGGATAGCTTCCTCAAATAAAGATGTATATGCCATTGAGGAATTGAACCCATTTCAAGTCAGAGACTCTAATCACTCATCCATAGACGCCCCATATATCTTCAGCAAAGTTGTGGACCCTTTTAGCCTCACATCCGGGATCCGTTTGTAAGTGTATGTATAGCGCTAATAACCCAACATCGTTTGCGAGTACATCTCTGCCAAGCCAAACTTACGCCTATAAATAGGCGACCTAGACATTTTTATTAAAATAACGGATAGCTGGTTTCCTCAAAGGCATTCATGCCGGTTTCTATATGCTTTACGATCCGTAGAACTGTCTTTATGTGACATCTCGCCAATATAAAGAGACACTTTCTGGATTAACACACATTATCACCGTCTGGTGTAGTGATCCGGTAAAAGCATTGTAAACGTGACGTTGGCATGAATAATGTAGAACATCCAAGCATGTACGTTGATATTGCTCTCCAGTTTTCTTTGTGTGCATTGTACGAAACGTATTTTACCGCTCGTTGGATTAGCTGTAGATCGTTCGCCTCGCATGTGGGAGGTCGTGGGTTCAATTCAATAATACATTTTACTTCACTACTTCATAGAATGGTACCAGTAGCTCCATTGCCTGACATTCAGCATACCAAGGTAGTTCTACGATTGGTCGGCCCGGTGTCAGTATGTAACTGAGTTTAGTATCATTTCATCTGCCTATGGCGTGATATTCCAAGGTGGCATCATTATATAGCTGAACAATGAGCTCGATGCTACAAATAGACACCGTCGTGGTATGACAGATATATTGTTAAAAACGTCGTTAACCTCCATACATACTTACGAGAAATGATATTTTATTTTCATGAGTTAAGAAAACGTCGTAATCCATACATGGTCATGCTTAGATATCGGTCTATAGCGTACGTATACACTATAAGAATCTTTCATGGGTATCCGGTGAAGATAAGGAATTCCAACCCGAGGTATAAGTTTTTTTACTGATTAAAACACTTATACCGAGTGTTGGAATTCCCTCTCTGAACCGAATACCCATGATAGATTCTTTTTCTTGCATATCAGAGACATGTTGTGAGTTGACGCCGCCAGCTACTAACGTTTTACATGTTTTCCTGCATACCGGATGATGGTGCGAACTTGACTTTAAATTTTATCTTTATCCATAAAGATAAGACTTTCCATCCCCCATGTAAAACGTGGACAGCCTTTCCTTGCATACCGGACAAGGATATCCGTCATTTTACCGGGGCTAGATATTTCCATCTCACCCTAGGGTCGAGATTAAATTCACGCGCGCCAACATCCGTTATGCAGGAAAACATGCAAAACGTTAGTAGCTGGCGGCGTCAACGCACACCATGTCTCTGATATGCAAGAAAAAGAATCTATCATGGGTATTTGGTTCAGATAGGGAATTCTAGCCCACGGTATAAGTGTTTTAATGGGAACCTCGGCAGAGCCTCGGTTCCGATAAAATCACGTTTACCTCGGGTTGGAATTCTCTATCTTCACCGGATACCCATGAAAGATTCTTATAATCCGGTATGCAAGAAAACATTAGTCAACAGGTTCATCAGTAAAGCCACCTGTCTATAATGTTGTCTATAATGCTTATCTCTAGACCTCAGTAGCGTACTACAGTTCAGTCTTCTGAGGATGATGTTTCTATGCGTGTAACTCAGTGAACCACCTTCAAGGTTGGGGTTGACAAAAAGCAAACCAAACGTCCAACTATTGACTGGATTCCTAACAAGAGCTGTCGAAGAACAGCTTTTTCAGAGAATAACAGATTTTACAGAGAATAATAAATTATATAGCTAGTGTATAGATATACCATCAGAAAACAAGGATAAAACAATGTGGGGTGGGGTTGGGGGATAGGGCTTGTATAGAAACTCAGGCCGATATAAAAAATATGTGAAATTTTATCCTTTTTATCTATTTTAATCCAAAATTGCTGTCATTTTAAAGAAATTTGTGGTCGAAAGGCAACTCGGGGAGGGAGCTGATATCTGGCAATATTTATTGTGGCCTAATTTCATTTTTTTTATTGATTCATCTGTGTATCTGAATTTAATCTAAATTGTTTTATATGTAAATGATTGCGTTCAAATTAAAACATTAATATCCAAATAATGGAAGATAAAATGAAAACAATTCCCCTCCCCCTGTCCTCCATGTGAGGTGGGGGATGGGGGGGGGGGTGGGGGTAGGGGCGGTTGCACATCCAACATTCAACATAGCTATATATGTGTAAAAAATACAAACAAAATAGTTTCTAGTGGGTGTGTGTGGGGGGGGGGGGGGGGGGGGGGGGTGGAGGGGGGGGGGGGGGCAACATAGCTATGTGGTGTAAGAATTGACCAAAACAACACGGATTTATGTTTAAAAAAATAATGAGTTTTGAGTGGGGGTGGGGTTGGGGGTGGGGAGAGGCGGGGATGGGGGTGGGAGGGCAACATATATGTGTAAAAAGCTATGTAAGAATTGACCAAAGTTACACAGATATATGTAAAAAAATAAAAAATAAAAATATTCCAGTTTTGACTGGAGGTGGGGCATGGAGGGGAGGGGGAGGGGAGGACGCAACATAGCTATGTGTAAGAATTGGCAAAAACAACACTGAAATATGAAGAAAAATAACAAAAAAAAAAAAGTTTCGAGTGTAGGGGGGCTGGGGAAGTGGGGAGAGGCAGGGGGTGGGGGTTGGGAGTAGGGGAGGGCAACATATGTGTGTAAGAAGCTATGTAAGAACTGACCAAAACAACACAGAAATATGTAAGAAAATAAAAATATTTCAAAAAATATCTCGTTTGATTGAGATTGCGCAGAACGGTAGTGAAACGTGCTTGATTGCTACTGTTTAAAGTCGCACGGGTTGAGCTGAACTCAATGTTTAAAATGTCAACAGTTCGAAAATGTGAGCCATCCCGAAGATGGTATAAAGCATGTGTTTTTTTCTAATGCTAGTGCATGCATCAGTACACAAATCTCCACATTTTTAACTTCTTATCTTACTGTCACAATAAACAATATTGTGCTAAATCTTATGACAATTGTGATTGATTTGTTTGGACAAATAATAAAATCAGAAGACGTTCTTGACAAAATGTGCAACATGCGGCACGTTTCATTTAGAATTATTTTCCACACTATATACAACATTACCACACAACATTATTAACACAAGATGATTACGTTTATTCAAAAGCTCTTATTCAAAAACGTTTTGCTTCAAGGAAAATCACTAAATGTTTTGTCCTTAACACTAAGAGTTTTTTTACTAACAGCAATCCGGACACTTATACTATTTTAATAAATTAACTGTCCGAAAGACGTACTCGATAAAACTTACAATAAGCGTCAATTTTCGTCTATAAGTATTCATAATTTATCCACACAACATTGAACCTTATCAAAAGCTTTGTGCTCTTATCTAAAAGACCTTTGCTTTATATCTTGTTCGACTGATATAACTATTTTAATTTTCGTGCCCTTAATGTTAATGGTTTATTTTCTTATTACTATGGTTTCTGACATATCTCTCAGTAATAACTGTGTAGCTTATTCTTTTGTTTATATCCAGATACACCTGACCGTCTTCTGTTTTAGATATATCTCCTAATAATGGTACATTCATTTAACTTTTTATTTTATTACAGCGCACATAGCCCTACAAAGTGGGCGTTTTCCTCCGATTCAGAGGATTTTGTTTTGAAATTTCATTATTTAAAAGGTCACGTTTATATGGACTTTCAGTAATCTGAAATGGCACGTCAAGAAAGTTGGTGACATATCGTTTGTAAACATGATTTACTGTATACATGCCATTAACTGTCAACAAAAAATCTTATCGAATTGAATGCTCACCAATATTTCATGAATTTAGTGTTTGCTCTGACAATATATAATTATTATGCTTTGGAGCTTTACAATGAATAGTTTGACGTGCTTTACTTCATATGACACTATTAATACGTCATTATTAACATAGTGAGCGGGTTGATAAACATAACTGATTTGATTTTGTGATGCATGTAACATATGGGAGTGTATTAGTATCGTCTGACTTATTTAGGGAGTACATTTCGTCTGGTTCCTGTTTGTGAGACTTCATGTTCTGCTAATAGGGTATATCTGTGATACCAACTGCATTTGCTGAACATGATATTTGACACTTTACGTGCTCAATAAGTTATGTTTTGGATACATTCCGTGTTCAGTAGTTTACGGACACGTTATGTGCTTTGATGTACGTTTTGGACATTTTACGTGCTCAGTAATTTACGTTTTTGACAATTTACGTGCGTTAGTGTACGTTTTGGACATTTTACGTTCTCAGTAGTTTTCGTTTTGGACAATTTACGTGCTTTATTGTACGTTTTGGACATTTGCAGTAAATTGTTTACGTTTTGGACAATTTACGTTCTCTTGTGTCTAGTGTCATTAATTATATTTTCCGCCTGTAATTGTACAGCGGCTTAGTCATTTCCGACCTCTATTAAAGGGGTCGGAAATGACTAAGCCGCTGTACAATTATGTTGTTGTCGTTTTCATATAATTCAATAAAGAATTGGTGATGAAATTGTATTACAGTCGAGCAAACATTAGCAAAAAAGGTATACAGAGTATTTTATATCAAACTTAATCAGTTCTTAACATTATCACGAAGGTATTTACCTAATTATAAAAATGCTTACCTCTCAGTCTGATCAAGGGCAGTTGAAATCCAAAATTTTGAAATAGATTTCATTTTGGCTCAAATTTGACCAGACACAGAGGTGTCTCCAAGAAATATAGTGACTGTATTATAAATGTACATGTGTTCAAAAATGAGGCACCAGGTAGGTAAACAGATGTGTATTCAATCAATAACCACTTTGCTTAACCATGCATAACTTGAACTGCAACTACCTCGGCTGTAACATTATTATGTCATGATAATGTAAACCTTCAGGAACCTCATTACTTAAATTGTCACCCACATAATGGTCATTGAAACTTTGAGAATGTGTTCATCTACAACATTTGTAAAGATTTAAGTGATTGATGTATAAAATAAAAAAAATGGACTTCCAGCTGCCCTAGATAAGACTTTGAAGATTACATTGCTAATGATAATATTTCATTTGACTATCCGAATATTACGCTGCGGATGCAAAAATGTGGTAGTTTTTCAATTTAAAATAATTACTAAACTATTGCATTTCTCAATTGATTTATTTCTCTATATGTGTTATATATAAAATAAATTATGAAAGCACTTGATTTAATGCCCTAACTTATGCTTAAAATGCAAATTGCATCGAAATGGTATTCATTGTCACAGGTTGGATATCACCAATTCAAACTGCTGAAGTATCTTAACTATGGCCTACTGTACGTTTGCCTTCTCAAGAAAGCTTCTCTCTTTAATAAAACCCCGGACATAACCTACAATTACATAGAGTTTAATTAACATTGTTGAAGTGATACGGGAAATAATTCCCGAGTGAGAAAGATTCGTGCGATATAGAAACGAGTTTCTATAACGCAAGAATATTTCTCACGAGTGAATATTTATCACGAGTGAATTATTTTATTTTCCGTATCACGACTATTTTTTTTAAATTAAACTATATAATATATATTCTGTGATGAATTTCTTTCCAATCGTCTTTTGACACAAGTATTCCTTCTTCTGTCACTCCTTTGGCGACAGCGCGGAGTAATATCATGACGTCAATTCGTGACGTAATAACGTGACGTCTATCGTTTAGTTCATAACATTTGGCTACTGTGCTATGTTACGGACTAGGCGAGATAGCACAGTAGAAGAAAGGATATGTTATAGATTTTCTCAAACCGGAAATTTCTATAATTCATCACAGAATTTATAATATAGTTGTATGTATACTACCTCATGTGTATTGACAACTATACCAGGATCAATAACATAATTTACAGGCTTTACGTGGGTGTAGAGATATATACAACTAGCGTGACATGCTCTATAGTTAGAAGGAGGCTCCTATATAACAGATACTGAAGACAAACAGAACACTACAGTCGAATATATTTCATTCTTACATAAGATTTGTGAGACTTTTATTGCTAGGTCAAACAATATAAATGCCTTTAAAATAAAATTCGATTAAAACGCGAGCAGGAAATGTAGCAATCACATAATTCAGTCATCCAAAAACAGGTTTTGGTACACATTTGTATTACTGGCAAAACATACACACAGATGTGCCGTTACACCACTTCTAGAGCTTCTACACGACTACTGTTATTTTCTTTAGTTACGTTAACATATAATGCCTATGGTAATTGAACAGTGGAAATTCTATTGTTTTCACAATATACATTTATTTATTAACAGTAGTTGATTTAGCCATGGGATGGAATCCATTTCCTGATAATTTAGACAAAGTTGTTGTATGGACATTTTTAACCTCAAATTCTTCATCCATGTGTGTATAAATGTGTTAGAGTGCAAATTTGCAAGCACGTATACAATATACGGCTAAAAGTCGCTGACCTGGACATTTTATTATGCAGAAATATGACACAACAAAACGGATAGCTGCTTCCTTCACAGGCATTCACGTCGGTTTCTATACCTCTATAATTCGCTTTACGATGGGTAGAGATGTATTTATGTGACAATATCACCAGTATAAGGAAACACTTCTTAGATTAACACACTTTATTACCATCTGGTGTCGATAAAAGCTATTGTGATCCGGTAAAAATATTGTAAAAGTGACGTTGGCAGGAATAGTGTAGAACACCCACGCATATATGTTGCTACTGTTCCCTAGTTTGTTACGTGTGAATTATACGAAACAATTATACTGCGACTTAGCTTTATGTCGTCCGCCTCGCATGCAGGAGGTTTAGGGTTCAATTTAATTATAGATCACACTTCAATACTTCATAGAATGGTACTAGTAGCTCCCTTGCTTGACATTTAACAAAAAATGTAGTTCTAGATCTGTCCGGCCCTGTATGCGAATGAGTGGAGTATCGTATCATGTATCTAAGGCGTGATATTCCAGGGTGGCATCACTATATAGTTGAACAATGAGCTCACTGGTACAAAATAGTCAGCGTCGTGCTATGACTGATATATTGTTAAAAACGTCGCTATTTTATGTTCATAATGTGCTAAGAAGACGTAGACATCCACACATGGTCATGCTTTGATATCGGTCAATAAGGTACATATAAGTAAAGCGATTGAATACGTTTATCAATCAGACAGCTTGTCTAGAATGTTGTCTATAATGCTTATCTCTGAAACTCAGGAGCAAACCCCAGACCAATCTACTAAGGATGATGCTTTCTCCACGTATACAACTCAGTGCACCCCATTCAAAGCTGGGATAGATGAAAAGCAAACGCAAAAGAACCTTCCAACTATTTAATGGATTCCTAAGTTAAACATACAGCCTTATACAAGCCTTTTTTATTATTATAATGCATTCAGTACTACACATCTCCAAACGTTTAACTTCTTATCTTACTATCACATTAAACAAACAAAATTGTGCTAAAGCTATATTGCAACTGGGACTAATTGTTTGGTCAATTAACAAAACAGGAGACGTTCTTGACATTGACATATCTCCAAACGTTTAACTTCTTATCTTACTGTCACATTAAACAAAATTGTGCTAAAGCTTATTTCAACTGGGATTAATTAGTTTGGTCAATTAACAAAACAGGAGACGTTCTTGACAACAGGTGCAAAAAGCGTCAAGTTACATTTAGAGTTACTTATCCACACTATATACAACCGTACCACATACCATTATTTAAACAAGCTTATTGGTACAACTACATTTCTTTGGCCTATAACACTATTAAAGCGTTTTTTAACTAAACGTAATTTGGACAATTACACTATTTTGGTGAAGTAACAATCCAGAAGAAATTCTGAATAAAACTTGTAAGCAATAAGCGTTAATTAGGGCTTTCCACCTTCCAGTGGAAAGACCTATTGTTGTTGTTCGGCAAGATTTTGACTTTATTCTTCTCACCGCCACTTTTCATAGTAAGACTGGTCGCACGGCCTCTAAAGTTTACACAGTGATAGAGCTCATTCTGGAATCGTGCCGCGAAGCTTTTGGGGTCATGACGTCAACCAAGATGGCCGCCAGTGACGTCATGGTGAAAATCTTGTTCGCGCTAGATCTCAGACATTTATGATCGGATTTGAATGAAACTTTCACAGACTGTAAAGGTCATGGTCTAGTTGTGCAAGAAGGTCATGCGGGGTCATGACGTCATAACGTGATGGCGTCAGAGACGCCAGACGCTTAAAAACTGGAAAAAATCGTCAAAAATACAATTATTGCATGACCATTTTGAAACTTTATCACAATCTTGTTTTCATCATCTTCTATCGATCGTGTGAAAAATATTTGATGACGTCATCAACTATGGCGGCCATAGTGGTTTAATTTTAAACAGGCTAAAATAGAAACTTCTAAGTATATTTCGAAAACCGAACCAGCTAGCGCCAACAATGCCCTCATATATGTGCCACTATGTGACCTTGACCAAGTCTGGGAAAATCAGGTCACCAGGTCAAAGGTCAAGGTCATAGGTAAGCGATAGGTGTAAACACCAATAACCACCTATATCTCAGTAACGGTTGAAATTGTTATCAAGAACATATGTACCATTTGTAAGGCCTTTCAATTTACTTTTCAAAAATAAAGTCCACTCAAAACGCAACGTTGGTAAATTGTTGCCATAGGAACCAAAATACGATGACGTCAATGACGTAAAATTTGAAAACTTGACGTAGACACGTAAAATTTGTCAATTTTGTAGAACATATGATTGCAAATACGAACGGGAAGTTTATTTTTAGCTGACGCCATTAATGACGTCACAGTAACGTAGAAACGAAAGAAGATTAAAATCGCTTCTGCCCAAGAACTACATGTCCCTTCTTGGTGAATCTTTGTCAAAACAATGTACTTATCTTGTAGTTGTGCCTTGCAATTTTTTGGGTCGCGGCGACATTCAATATGGCCGCCAGTGAATATCTAAGAAATACCTTGTTCACGCTTCTCTTCCTAAAGATTTCCAGTCTGATAATGATGAAACTTCGCCAAATAATGTGCGTATGGGTGGGACGTGGGTCAGACGAACGTATACACGTGAAGATGATACATAGCTCAGACCTAAATATTCAGTGTCGGGCGTAACGCAGTACCCGTCTTGCACGCACATACAGATACGCGAAACCATTATTAGGGCTTTCCACCTTCCAGTGGAAAGACCTATTGTTGTTGTTCGGCAAGATTTTGACTTTATTTTTCTCACCGCCACTTTTCATAGTAAGACTGGTCGCACGGCCTCTAAAGTTTACACAGTGATAGAGCTCATTCTGGAATCGTGCCGCAAAGCTTTTGGGGTCATGACGTCAACCAAGATGGCCGCCAGTGACGTCATGGTGAAAATCTTGTTCGCGCTAGATCTCAGACATTTATGATCGGATTTGAATGAAACTTTCACAGATTGTAAAGGTCATGGTCTAGTTGTGCAAGAAGGTCATGCGGGGTCATGACGTCATAACGTGATGGCGTCAGAGACGCCCGACGCTTAAAAACTGGAAAAAATCGTCAAAAATACAATTATTGCATGACCATTTTGAAACTTTATCACAATCTTGTTTTTTATCATCTTCTATCGATCGTGTGAAAAATATTTGATGACGTCATCAACTATGGCGGCCATAGTGGTTTAATTTTAAACAGGCTAAAATAGAAACTTCTAAGTATATTTCGAAAACCGAACCAGCTAGCGCCAACAATGCCCTCATATATGTGCCACTATGTGACCTTGACCAAGTCTGGGAAAATCAGGTCACCAGGTCAAAGGTCAAGGTCATAGGTAAGCGATAGGTGTAAACACCAATAACCACCTATATCTCAGTAACGGTTGAAATTGTTATCAAGAACATATGTACCATTTGTAAGGCCTTTCAATTTACTTTTCAAAAATAAAATCCACTCAAAACGCAACGTTGGTAAATTGTTGCCATAGGAACCAAAATACGATGACGTCAATGACGTAAAATTTGAAAACTTGACGTAGACACGTAAAATTTGTCAATTTTGTAGAACATATGATTGCAAATACGAACGGGAAGTTTATTTTTAGCTGACGTCATTAATGACGTCACAGTAACGTAGAAACGAAAGAAGATTAAAATCGCTTCTGCCCAAGAACTACATGTCCCTTCTTGGTGAATCTTTGTCAAAACAATGTACTTATCTTGTAGTTGTGCCTTGCAATTTTTTGGGTCGCGGCGACATTCAATATGGCCGCCAGTGAATATCTAAGAAATACCTTGTTCACGCTTCTCTTCCTAAAGATTTCCAGTCTGATAATGATGAAACTTCGCCAAATAATGTGCGTATGGGTGGGACGTGGGTCAGACGAACGTATACACGTGAAGATGATACATAGCTCAGACCTAAATATTCAGTGTCGGGCGTAACGCAGTACCCGTCTTGCACGCACATACAGATACGCGAAACCATTATTAGGGCTTTCCACCTTCCAGTGGAAAGACCTATTGTTGTTGTTCGGCAAGATTTTGACTTTATTCTTCTCACCGCCACTTTTCATAGTAAGACTGGTCGCACGGCCTCTAAAGTTTACACAGTGATAGAGCTCATTCTGGAATCGTGCCGCGAAGCTTTTGGGGTCATGACGTCAACCAAGATGGCCGCCAGTGACGTCATGGTGAAAATCTTGTTCGCGCTAGATCTCAGACATTTATGATCGGATTTGAATGAAACTTTCACAGATTGTAAAGGTCATGGTCTAGTTGTGCAAGAAGGTCATGCGGGGTCATGACGTCATAACGTGATGGCGTCAGAGACGCCCGACGCTTAAAAACTGGAAAAAATCGTCAAAAATACAATTATTGCATGACCATTTTGAAACTTTATCACAATCTTGTTTTCATCATCTTCTATCGATCGTGTGAAAAATATTTGATGACGTCATCAACTATGGCGGCCATAGTGGTTTAATTTTAAACAGGCTAAAATAGAAACTTCTAAGTATATTTCGAAAACCGAACAGCTAGCGCCAACAATGCCCTCATATATGTGCCACTATGTGACCTTGACCAAGTCTGGGAAAATCAGGTCACCAGGTCAAAGGTCAAGGTCATAGGTAAGCGATAGGTGTAAACACCAATAACCACCTATATCTCAGTAACGGTTGAAATTGTTATGAAGAACATATGTACCATTTGTAAGGCCTTTCAATTTACTTTTCAAAAATAAAGTCCACTCTAAACGCAACGTTGGTAATTTGTTGCCATAGGAACCAAAATACGATGACGTCAATGACGTAAAATTTGAAAACTTGACGTAGACACGTAAAATTTGTCAATTTTGTAGAACATATGATTGCAAATACGAACGGGAAGTTTATTTTTAGCTGACGCCATTAATGACGTCACAGTAACGTAGAAACGAAAGAAGATTAAAATCGCTTTTGCCCAAGAACTACATGTCCCTTCTTGGTGAATCTTTGTCAAAACAATGTACTTATCTTGTAGTTGTGCCTTGCAATTTTTTGGGTCGCGGCGACATTCAATATGGCCGCCAGTGAATATCTAAGAAATACCTTGTTCACGCTTCTCTTCCTAAAGATTTCCAGTCTGATAATGATGAAACTTCGCCAAATAATGTGCGTATGGGTGGGACGTGGGTCAGACGAACGTATACACGTGAAGATGATACATAGCTCAGACCTAAATATTCAGTGTCGGGCGTAACGCAGTACCCGTCTTGCACGCACATACAGATACGCGAAACCATTATTAGGGCTTTCCACCTTCCAGTGGAAAGACCTATTGTTGTTGTTCGGCAAGATTTTGACTTTATTCTTCTCACCGCCACTTTTCATAGTAAGACTGGTCGCACGGCCTCTAAAGTTTACACAGTGATAGAGCTCATTCTGGAATCGTGCCGCAAAGCTTTTGGGGTCATGACGTCAACCAAGATGGCCGCCAGTGACGTCATGGTGAAAATCTTGTTCGCGCTTGATCTCAGACATTTATGATCGGATTTGAATGAAACTTTCACAGATTGTAAAGGTCATGGTCTAGTTGTGCAAGAAGGTCATGCGGGGTCATGACGTCATAACGTGATGGCGTCAGAGACGCCCGACGCTTAAAAACTGGAAAAAATCGTCAAAAATACAATTATTGCATGACCATTTTGAAACTTTATCACAATCTTGTTTTCATCATCTTCTATCGATCGTGTTAAAAATATTTGATGACGTCATCAACTATGGCGGCCATAGTGGTTTAATTTTAAACAGGCTAAAATAGAAACTTCTAAGTATATTTCGAAAACCGAACCAGCTAGCGCCAACAATGCCCTCATATATGTGCCACTATGTGACCTTGACCAAGTCTGGGAAAATCAGGTCACCAGGTCAAAGGTCAAGGTCATAGGTAAGCGATAGGTGTAAACACCAATAACCACTTATATCTCAGTAACGGTTGAAATTGTTATCAAGAACATATGTACCATTTGTAAGGCCTTTCAATTTACTTTTCAAAAATAAAGTCCACTCAAAACGCAACGTTGGTAAATTGTTGCCATAGGAACCAAAATACGATGACGTCAATGACGTAAAATTTGAAAACTTGACGTAGACACGTAAAATTTGTCAATTTTGTGGAACATATGATTGCAAATACGAACGGGAAGTTTATTTTTAGCTGACGCCATTAATGACGTCACAGTAACGTAGAAACGAAAGAAGATTAAAATCGCTTCTGCCCAAGAACTACATGTCCCTTCTTGGTGAATCTTTGTCAAAACAATGTACTTATCTTGTAGTTGTGCCTTGCAATTTTTTGGGTCGCGGCGACATTCAATATGGCCGCCAGTGAATATCTAAGAAATACCTTGTTCACGCTTCTCTTCCTAAAGATTTCCAGTCTGATAATGATGAAACTTCGCCAAATAATGTGCGTATGGGTGGGACGTGGGTCAGACGAACGTATACACGTGAAGATGATACATAGCTCAGACCTAAATATTCAGTGTCGGGCGTAACGCAGTACCCGTCTTGCACGCACATACAGATACGCGAAACCATTATTAGGGCTTTCCACCTTCCAGTGGAAAGACCTATTGTTGTTGTTCGGCAAGATTTTGACTTTATTCTTCTCACCGCCACTTTTCATAGTAAGACTGGTCGCACGGCCTCTAAAGTTTACACAGTGATAGAGCTCATTCTGGAATCGTGCCGCAAAGCTTTTGGGGTCATGACGTCAACCAAGATGGCCGCCAGTGACGTCATGGTGAAAATCTTGTTCGCGCTAGATCTCAGACATTTATGATCGGATTTGAATGAAACTTTCACAGATTGTAAAGGTCATGGTCTAGTTGTGCAAGAAGGTCATGCGGGGTCATGACGTCATAACGTGATGGCGTCAGAGACGCCCGACGCTTAAAAACTGGAAAAAATCGTCAAAAATACAATTATTGCATGACCATTTTGAAACTTTATCACAATCTTGTTTTCATCATCTTCTATCGATCGTGTTAAAAATATTTGATGACGTCATCAACTATGGCGGCCATAGTGGTTTAATTTTAAACAGGCTAAAATAGAAACTTCTAAGTATATTTCGAAAACCGAACCAGCTAGCGCCAACAATGCCCTCAAATATGTGCCACTATGTGACCTTGACCAAGTCTGGGAAAATCAGGTCACCAGGTCAAAGGTCAAGGTCATAGGTAAGCGATAGGTGTAAACACCAATAACCACCTATATCTCAGTAACGGTTGAAATTGTTATCAAGAACATATGTACCATTTGTAAGGCCTTTCAATTTACTTTTCAAAAATAAAGTCCACTCAAAACGCAACGTTGGTAAATTGTTGCCATAGGAACCAAAATACGATGACGTCAATGACGTAAAATTTGAAAACTTGACGTAGACACGTAAAATTTGTCAATTTTGTAGAACATATGATTGCAAATACGAACGGGAAGTTTATTTTTAGCTGACGTCATTAATGACGTCACAGTAACGTAGAAACGAAAGAAGATTAAAATCGCTTCTGCCCAAGAACTACATGCCCCTTCTTGGTGAATCTTTGTCAAAACAATGTACTTATCTTGTAGTTGTGCCTTGCAATTTTTTGGGTCGCGGCGACATTCAATATGGCCGCCAGTGAATATCTAAGAAATACCTTGTTCACGCTTCTCTTCCTAAAGATTTCCAGTCTGATAATGATGAAACTTCGCCAAATAATGTGCGTATGGGTGGGACGTGGGTCAGACGAACGTATACACGTGAAGATGATACATAGCTCAGACCTAAATATTCAGTGTCGGGCGTAACGCAGTACCCGTCTTGCACGCACATACAGATACGCGAAACCATTATTAGGGCTTTCCACCTTCCAGTGGAAAGACCTATTGTTGTTGTTCGGCAAGATTTTGACTTTATTCTTCTCACCGCCACTTTTCATAGTAAGACTGGTCGCACGGCCTCTAAAGTTTACTGAGTGATAGAGCTCATTCTGGAATCGTGCCGCGAAGCTTTTTGGGTCATGACGTCAACCAAGATGGCCGCCAGTGACGTCATGGTGAAAATCTTGTTCGCGCTAGATCTCAGACATTTATGATCGGATTTAAATGAAACTTTCACAGATTGTAAAGGTCATGGTCTAGTTGTGCAAGAAGGTCATGCGGGGTCATGACGTCATAACGTGATGGCGTCAGAGACGCCCGACGCTTAAAAACTGGAAAAAATCGTCAAAAATACAATTATTGCATGACCATTTTGAAACTTTATCACAATCTTGTTTTCATCATCTTCTATCGATCGTGTGAAAAATATTTGATGACGTCATCAACTATGGCGGCCATAGTGGTTTAATTTTAAACAGGCTAAAATAGAAACTTCTAAGTATATTTCGAAAACCGAACCAGCTAGCGCCAACAATGCCCTCATATATGTGCCACTATGTGACCTTGACCAAGTCTGGGAAAATCAGGTCACCAGGTCAAAGGTCAAGGTCATAGGTAAGCGATAGGTGTAAACACCAATAACCACCTATATCTCAGTAACGGTTGAAATTGTTATCAAGAACATATGTACCATTTGTAAGGCCTTTCAATTTACTTTTCAAAAATAAAGTCCACTCAAAACGCAACGTTGGTAAATTGTTGCCATAGGAACCAAAATACGATGACGTCAATGACGTAAAATTTGAAAACTTGACGTAGACACGTAAAATTTGTCAGTTTTGTAGAACATATGATTGCAAATACGAACGGGAAGTTTATTTTTAGCTGACGTCATTAATGACGTCACAGTAACGTAGAAACGAAAGAAGATTAAAATCGCTTCTGCCCAAGAACTACATGTCCCTTCTTGGTGAATCTTTGTCAAAACAATGTACTTATCTTGTAGTTGTGCCTTGCAATTTTTTGGGTCGCGGCGACATTCAATATGGCCGCCAGTGAATATCTAAGAAATACCTTGTTCACGCTTCTCTTCCTAAAGATTTCCAGTCTGATAATGATGAAACTTCGCCAAATAATGTGCGTATGGGTGGGACGTGGGTCAGACGAACGTATACACGTGAAGATGATACATAGCTCAGACCTAAATATTCAGTGTCGGGCGTAACGCAGTACCCGTCTTGCACGCACATACAGATACGCCGAACCATTATTAGGGCTTTCCACCTTCCAGTGGAAAGACCTATTGTTGTTGTTCGGCAAGATTTTGACTTTATTCTTCTCAACGCCACTTTTCATAGTAAGACTGGTCGCACGGCCTCTAAAGTTTACACAGTGATAGAGCTCATTCTGGAATCGTGCCGCAAAGCTTTTGGGGTCATGACGTCAACCAAGATGGCCGCCAGTGACGTCATGGTGAAAATCTTGTTCGCGCTAGATCTCAGACATTTATGATCGGATTTGAATGAAACTTTCACAGATTGTAAAGGTCATGGTCTAGTTGTGCAAGAAGGTCATGCGGGGTCATGACGTCATAACGTGATGGCGTCAGAGACGCCCGACGCTTAAAAACTGGAAAAAATCGTCAAAAATACAATTATTGCATGACCATTTTGAAACTTTATCACAATCCTGTTTTCATCATCTTCTATCGATCGTGTGAAAATTATTTGATAGCGTCATCAACTATGGCGGCCATAGTGGTTTAATTTTAAACAGGCTAAAATAGAAACTTCTAAGTATATTTCGAAAACCGAACCAGCTAGCGCCAACAATGCCCTCATATATGTGCCACTATGTGACCTTGACCAAGTCTGGGAAAATCAGGTCACCAGGTCAAAGGTCAAGGTCATAGGTAAGCGATAGGTGTAAACACCAATAACCACCTATATCTCAGTAACGGTTGAAATTGTGATCAAGAACATATGTACCATTTGTAAGGCCTTTCAATTTACTTTTCAACATTAAAGGAACTGCTAAAAACTTCGTGTCCTGCATTAGTGTATAAGTATGAAGGGAAGAAGTGTTGGCATGTACACGCCGCAATAAATAGCCAGACCTTCAATGTTCCCTGAAACAGGAAAGTTCAGTGGGGTAAGTCACTGCGATTAAAACTGCTGACCTCTATTCCCCGAGGGATTCGCTTCATGGCAGAGGCGTGTCTGGTAGATAGAAACATTATCCCTCATCTTATATTTCCTCGGAAATTGCTGGCGCCGTATATACCCCGATATAATATTGATACCCGCACGTGAAAGTAAAATCAAACGTTTGTATTTTTCGACATTAAAGGAGCTGATACAGACTTCGTGTCCTGCATTAGTGTATAACTGTGTTGCATGTATACGCCGCAAGACATACGCGGAAAATTCAGTGGATGGATAAGACCTTGCGCTTTTGAGCTGCATAATGTTGTTCATTGTGGACAGTTTTTGGCGGCGCCAAGATAAAAAGGACAATTCATCCCCTGTCTCATCTTCCTTTGAAGTTGTTAGTGTTCAATCTTAAAGGGGCAAACAGCAATCCTGATTTTTGCAATTAATACTATTAATTATTGGTTCAAAGTTTTCAATAGCTTATTACTTTCAATTAAAAAAGTAACACTTGTATTTGAATTTAACAAAATACTGGATTCATAAGTCGAGGTGCTATGTTTTAGCTTGATACAAACCCCATGATTGCCGTATGTATCCCTTTAATGATCGTCGATGATACATCCGCATGTGTTAAAGGGGTGTACTGCAATCTTGATATTTTGACGGCGGCCCATTAGTTTTTCACATAGCATAACCTGCATTTGTTCAATCAGTAATAATAAGTATACTGATATTATCAACCAAACTGGTTTTGCATTTTACTAACGTTTGATTTATAGTGCACCAATAATATATTCAATGCAGGAAGTTTTAAAGTCAAAATGATAATGGATTATTAAACGAGATGCTTATTTTAATGATGGACATATATGCCATGTGTTCCTTAAACGAAAGCATCAGTTGAATGATTCAAAGTCAGAATAGTATTTGCTTTATAAATCTAGGTGCTAGTTTTGATGATTGATACATAATTCGAAATTGCCGCGTGTCCCTTTAAAAACGCTCCCAACCAGTATGTCACATACGTGCAAAGCCAGACATATACATCGATCATGTACAATGACAATATGATACACATGTTTCAAGTCGAACCTATTAACACGCAATTTTACATTCAGGACAATTAATTATGTTATGTTGTTGTTTCTTTTATTTCGCTCGTTTTAATTAAATGCAACTAAAACTCATTAAAATGGTTTAACGCATATTGATACACATTAGTATTTTTTCGAAACGTCCCCAGTCCCTTTAATATGCCTAAAGTGCGAATGCACCTCGGTGAACTCAGTGTTCAATTGCATTTGGCGGGAAATCATGTAGCAATTACAGGAAATAAACAACAATAAGTCAATCACATCTGACACACTTAACTGTATTGTTGTCGACTGTCTTGACACCTGTAATTTGACTGGCTTAATTGACCGGGGTTTTCTATCTCAAACTCATGGAGCCTGTCATTTATGTTCAGTGGGCTGTCTTCATAGCACTTTTGGGCGCGGTGTGCTTTTTTATAGGTACTATTGCGTTCCACCGACCCTCCCAACGCATTCATACGCGGCACTCAGTCCAGAAAATAGTACCGAACCGCCATACACGTTCAATGATTGTACATGACATGGAAAGCCCGTTTGATCAGGTTCTGATCAAAATCTAGTTTTTATTTAAATCTACTTATTGACTTATCCACACAACATTTAACCTTAGATAATATGAAACACGTTTCAGTTGTATTTGTCTGTTTCTATACAGACAAGTTCTTGATTTCTTCTTTTGGTTAAACTTCTCTTAGACTAACTGTATAACAGAATTGTGTGAAGATGAGACACCTTAACAAATTTCGGTTAAGATATTTCTTTTTGCGAATCGTTAATAATTGTCTTTTAACATGACAGAATTGTGTTAAGGTACATTTGACCAACTCTTACTAATCAACTGAAAAAGATTCTGATAAGATTTGCTTATTTATTTATTTTACTAATCGAAGATCATCCACCTTAAAAAAATTCTGTTTAGATGTTGTTGTTTTTTTGCATGTTTTTTTTTTCAAATCGATATCACCGTTACAGAAATTTCTTAAGATTTTTTTTTACTTTTTTTACAAATCGACGGTCTTCCACAATAACAAAATTCTGTTATAATACGATATTTTTTTTACAATTCGACGGACATTCCACCTTAACAAAATTCCGTTAAGATGTTTTGTGTTGTTTCTTTTACAAATCGACGGACTTCCACCTTAACACAATTCTGTTAAGATGTTTTGTGCTGTTTCTTTTACAAATCGACGGTCTTCCATCTTAACAAAATACTGTTAGGATGTTTTGTGTTGTTTCTTTTACAAATCGACGGTCTTCCACCTTAACAAAATTCTGTTAAGATGTTTGGTGTTCTTTCTTTTACAAATCGAAGGTCTTCCACCTCAACAAAATCTTGATAAGATTTTTTTTACAAGTCGACGATCTTCCGCCTTAACACAATTCTGTTAAGATGTTTTGTGTTGTTTTTTTTGGTGTTTTTTTGTAGTTTTTTACAAGTGGTCTTCTAACTCAACAGAATTTTGTTAAGATATTTTGTTTTACAAATCAACGGTCTTTCACATTAACAAATTTAGTAAAGATGTTGTTTTTTTCATTCTTGTTTTACATATCCACCGTCTTACACCTTAACACAATTATGCTAAGGTGTGTTATTCTTTTTTATTTTTTACAAATCGACGGTCTTCTACATTAACAAAATTCTGTTAAGATGTTTTGTGTTGTTTTTCTCTGGGGATATCTTTATTTAAACTTTCCCGTTTAATTTGGATGACAGTAGGGTAAGAGTGAGGTTTAGTGTCTTGTCGTATCCTTAACGGTTTGTTCTGTTGTTGCTCTGACTTCTGCCAAATCACTGAGTACTTACTTTGTGGCTTTCTAGGCTTTTGTTTTTTATATTATATATACATGATTATTTATGTGTTTTACTTATGTATTGCCTATTAATCTGTATTGACAATGTCCCGTTTTTTGAGATGACAATAGAGTAAGAGTAGGGCTTGGTGCACCCTAAAACCTGGTTTAAACCAACGGCTTCGTTGCCACTGACTGTTTCAAGGAGGAAGCCCTATTTTCAACCCTTTTGTGTTTTTGATGTCTTATATTGCCGTTTATTCATCTTTAAGGTTGTTCTTTATTTATGTGTGTGTTGTGGTTGACTTTCGCCCTTAAATGCTACTTTTCGTGTTCGATTTTTGAAAGCAAGGTTGATTTATCAACTTGCATTCATAGTCATTGCTTTTGGCGCATTCTCATCGCCATCTGGCGGATAACCTACATTTTTCCTCATAAATCGAGGTTTCAAGTCGTACAGGCATGCTGATCTATGCTGCTAGACGAACGTATTGGATGCTGAAACAACTATAATGCAAATAAACAGGTCGAGAAACTCTATGAAAAATCTCATTATGTATGAGTTGTGGGCGATTCTTTTTCAAGCGAGTTTTTGCATCGTGTTTTCTCACCAAGGGGAAACACAATGAGACGTCACACGCACCTTCGCTTGACAGTTCGCGCAAAGAGCCCTAATTAAACGACATTTCCGGGGGAAGAGTTGTTTTTAATATATTTAGAGTTTCGAAAGGGTTTTAGTGATTCAAGATGTCAGTGAATTATTATTAATGACAAGATGAAATAAAGAAACATGTTTAGACATTAGATACCATTGGATTGTTATTCTGTTGGAATATATTATATATAGAAATCTTGTTATCGTTATATATTCTGTATTTAAGATTCGATTTGATCAAAACTTTCAAAGATTATAGAGTTCAGGGTCCAGGCGTGCAAGAACATCAACACGTGTCTCTACGTCATGACGTCAATGACGTCACAATGTTATTAAAAACCGTTTTTTCACAGATCTCATTGGTTAAGTTGTTTTACTATAAAATCAATCAGTGTGTCTGTCTCAGTCAACGAAGACAACGAAGACAGTTTTAACACCATGACGTCATCCAAAATGGCCACATCACTGACCGTTGTGACGTCATGACGTCATATAATTTGGAAAGCCCTTGCTGGATCAGGTTCTGATCAAATATATTCATTAATAACAAGTGTCAAGCTCCAGATTGTCTGAGTTTTTATCATAACATGTGTCAAGCTCCAGATTATCTGAGTTTTCTGGAGCTTGACACATTTTTTACTAACGGCAGTTTAGACAATTATACTATGTGGACTTGCTATGAAGTTTGTGAAGCACTCATCTTCTTAGATAATATTTTCGTCAGGTATGGAACCACCGTTTATAGACAAATTGTTGGTATCCCTATGGGTACGAACTGTGCACCACTTGTCGCAGATTTGTTTTTAATTTTACTTTGAAAGAGATTTCATGTTGAGTCTTTTACCAGATACCCAGGCAGATGTTACTGAAGCCTTTAATGACACCTCTCGGTATCTGGATGACATATTGAACAATGACAACCCTTTCTTTCCAACTATGGTTAATAATATTTAGAACTTGAGCTTAACAAAGCTAATATATCTGATAATAACGCTTCTTGTCTTGATTTAGATCTCTCGATTGAAAATGGTGAAATAATTAGCAACATTTATGACAAGAGAGATGATTTTAATTTTGACATTGTATATTATCCCCACTTGGATCGGGATGTTCCCCGAGCAACGTCTTATGGGGGTGTATGTGTCTCAACTTATTCGTTTTTCAAGAGCTTGTACTCGAGTTGAGGACTTTAATATTCGTAATCTTTGTATATCTAAAATGCTACTCAATCAGGGTTACCGTTACCATAAACTTCGTAAAATCTTTTCAAAATGTTATTATCTTAAACCTGATCTTCTTTCCAAATATAAAAGTAATTTAAGGACTCTTCTGCGACAAGGACTATCACAACCTGACTTCTATGGTGTTGTGATTTATAAACTTCGTACGATTCTTGGTCATGATCACTTTTATACTATCTTTGTTAAACTTGTTAAAAAGTTTATCAAAAGAGGTTATGACCCCATCATTTTGCAACGTACTGCATGCTTATTGTGGACCCTTTTACAGTTCGCCACTATGCTTTCCTCTTTAATGGTACGATGACGGACAGGCTGTGAACCTATGATGACGCCTACCTAAAGTCCATTGGGATGGTCGCGTTTGATTTTTTCTATGATCTTTCTTGTCGTGCCCTTAATGGTTTATTCTCTTGTTGCTCTGGCTTCTGCCAAGTCATTGAGTACCTTCATTGTGGCTTTCTAGGCTTTTGTATTTTTGTATTATATTTACACGAGCATATTTATGTTTTACTTATATTACCTATTGATGCTGCCTTGTGGGTTAGAGATTATCTCATGGCGGGGATTTCTTTATTTACACTGTCCTATTTTAATGGGATGACAATAGGGTAAGTGTGAGGTTTGGTGCACCCTAGAACCGGTTTAAACCCCCAGTGGACTACTTTGCCACTGATCGTTCCAAGGCGGTAGCTCTATTGTCAACCCTTTTGTGTTTGTAATGTCGTTTGCATTGATTATTACTTTTGCCTTCTCGTTTGTCTGTTTGCGTGTTTTTTTCTGTGTTTTGTGGTTGACTGTCCTCCTTGAATGCTACTTTCCCTGTCCGATCTTTTTATATTTATTTCATGCATAACATGTGTCAAGCTCCAGATTATCAGTATTCATTCATAACAAGTGTCACGCTCCTAATTATCTAAGTTTTCATTCATAATGACAAATGTTTAAGCCGAGCAGACTAAATCATGAAACTGCACATGGCTGTGACATTTTCACCTACTTATTGCCACTTTTTACCCTTGTATTTACTTATAGTCAATTTCAATTGTTTCTTCCACCTGTACATTTGTATTTTTATGTTTTAGTAAATACTACAGTAAAGTTTATTTTCAATGTGTGGGACAGACATAGGGAAGTTGAACCAACGGGTAGTGCCTTAAGTTATTTGTCCCTGCAGCAGAAGCCGTTTTCTAGGTTACGCCACTGAACTTGGACAAGTTCAAAACCGGTTGCATCAGATTAGAAACATGAGAGTTATCTAGCCTTTGATTTTTTAAAAAATTGTTTTCCAGTAGGCCTTATACTATTCAAGCCAGCAGAGCAGGCCCTCTTGTGCATCTTGTTCCCGGAAGACTACTTAATACACGCCACTCTGTAAATGACATAGGTCATCTTGAGTGACAACTTGGCCATTCAACACATATCTGTCTATCCAGCAGCAATTTCATAAAATAATATTCTAGTCTATATTTGAAACACCTTAATGACAATTGATCACAATATTATATATTTGGAATGGATCGACCCTCTAAGATTTTTGTAGGTAGCCCAAGATCGCCAGTTTGACTAAAACTATGTCAAATTTATGGAAATTTTAAATGTCCAGCAATCGTGCAAATATTCATACAGTCTTTAACAGTTTCCTATCAAACCTTGCATTCTCAATACTTTTAGTACTTTGATTATATCAATTTTTAGTGCACCCTAGAACCTGATTTTAACGCTCAGCGGACATTTGTGTCGTCACTGAATGTTCCAAGAGAGTACTTAGTCCTATTGTCAACACTTTTATGTTTGTGGTGTCAGATCTATCCTTTTATTAATCTTTGTAATTATTGTTTGTTGCTATGTATGTTTTTGGTTAACTTTGGCCCTTGAATACTACACTTTCTGGTCGACTTTTATATCTACTTTTATCATAAATAAGATTGTAGCTCTTATCTAAACGACATTTGTTGCTTTATGTCCTGTTCGACTGTTATAACTACATATACACGAGGGAGGATCAAAAAGTAACCGGAAAAATCTTTTAAAATGTGTAATCTTTGTAATTAGATATTGAAACTTTTGTATATTACACTCATAAATTTATTGCAATAGATAGCCAAGTATCAAATATGCGTGTTTCTATGGTAGCATATGCAACGCCGGACAGGTGCTCGCAGAGCACTTAAAAACTTGCACTGAAAAGGCTACGAAACTGCAAACAATTTCTGTTTTGTCAAGTATTCTCATTTCAAAACTTCCAATTATCAAAATTAACTAGCACATGCAATTGTTCACTAATGATACATAGAATACACATATGACGCCATTCCGAATTTCCGACGCCACTTCCCTTGTCATCTTTTTCAAATAATAAAACGGAAGATTTACAGAAAAAAAAGACCATCGAGCAGCGTTGTGCAATTTAATTATGTGTACGGTTGAGAGAAAAGAGAAGTGAGATACTGGCATTGATTAATAAAGCTTGAAGCGAAATTTCTTTGAAGAATTCACATATTTATGATTGTTTTAGACACCTTGATGGTGGGAAGAATCTTTTGCATAATTCAACAAAAGCGTCGCTTAAAGAACAGTTTCATTATGCATCTTAATAACAACCCTGCCCAAAAGGCTAGTGAAACAACTAAACACAATTAAATCCGTGAACGGTAAGATGATATATAGGGTCCTATAGAAACCACAGCGTCCGAACGTAGGTGGCATCGTAGGTCCGCACTTGAACACACTTGAACATCCCCGAATTACCTCTTTCTTTTTCCATCGTTGACTGTAAAACTATGGTAAATGGTACGACGCAACTGACATTTTGCTGGTAAACCATTCCAGCAGAAGATTAGGCTCAATCGTTTTATTTATGGGCCCAAAGATGGAAGAATTTTGAAAAGGTTTATGAAACTATACGGATATTATTTATGGTGAGAACAGTTAAAACCTACTTAAAATTTACAATGGCAATTTGACATCATTTAAAGGTGTTCCGCGAAGCCATACCACGTTGTCTTTAAACAATCATGAAAAAATATGTTAATACCTTTAAATCATTTTTTTAAACTAATGCAGTATACATGCCGAATCTCTAGGAACAATTTTCACTGTGATGAAATAATGCTTTCTATGTCTCAATGCTTTCTATGTCTCAGAAATATATATAAATGAAAAATTCCGCTGCATGAAACATTTGATTATTTGATTTTTAGAATTTTATGGTTTTAAATTGTTGGAGATTTAATTGTTGGTAAATTAAGACACTCTGAAAGTTGTGTAGTAAAGTATGAAGGCTAACTGAAGTTATATGAAATTTCTTAATTTTCTGCTGTCCTACCAACAAGGAATTTACATGGGAAAAGCCCATAAAAAATCATTTCGGTTGTAAAATAGTTATTTCTCAAGCGATTTTCAAAACTATTAAATATACTTTTATTTACCACTAAAATACCATCTCAAATCATATATAATTGATGTATTTATTATATAAATTGCTCAAACTGCTTTAGAAAAACCTTTGGCTGAAACAAGCATCCTAAACCATAGACCCTGAGTTAAACCTCCAGCTGCCTTTTTGTCACTGTCCGTTTCAATGAGATACCCCTGTTGCCAACATCCGTACGCATCTGGTGTCACATTCTTTGTTTTTATTTGTCCTTTTAATTTGTGTACTCATTGATTGCGTGTTTTGTTTTGGTTGACTGTGTTGTGTTAATGCTATATTTCCCGATCGACTCTTTTTTTCTACGTTTACTTTTGATTGTTAGACCTATGAACAATTATTTATCAGAAGAATTCTAAAACCATGTTTAACATGTATGTTTTAAGATTACGTTTCAATCTATCATTGTATTATAATTTCCGGTTTGCGTTGACATAAGAATGTTAAAATATCCTCACTATCCATGATGTTTATCTCTATATTACTAGGGCCAAAGAACTCTAAAATGTCAAAACACCACTACACCTTTTATGTGCTTTTTATTTTTCTATGAATGCCTAGCGTTTTTGTTTTAATTTCAAAAAGAACGGTTACATGCATTCATGTCGGTATATATCAGTTATATACTTATTTAATTATCTTAATGATCCGTTGTGAATAAGTATATGAAAATTTATCATTTATTTTTTGTATTTACATCCAACGAGTCATATCAATACCGGATTTATTATTAACAAGGTAATGGAAAAGCAATATCAACATCTTTATTTAATCGCATATTGATGAGTGAGTTGTTTCAATCGTCATTATTTCAAAATTACTGTAATTTTCTAAAGCCACTATTCATTACTATTAAAACACTTAACATGGTTGTATTTACTTGATGGTAAATGAGACTGAAATGAAAATACGTTGCGTCTTTGCTTTCTTTCTATCTTCTCACAACAAGCTTCAGTAGTTTGATACAAGTTGTAAGAGAGAAAGTGTTTATTCTAACGAATGGCGGGAGATATACAGTACTGGTTCTACCCAAAAATAAGAGGATGACCTTCCTCCACCACAAAATATCGACCGTCATACAAAGCAGAAAATTTGCTGAAAAATGACCTTAAAGCTGTACAGTCCCTATTTTAACTGGTAATAACTCATGAATATGAATGAGTCACGTGTGAAGTAGTTTCAAATCGACGAACACCCCAAAAGTCGGTATATAAGGAGAAATCGATACGTAAAATTTCACATTTTTATTTAGCCTCCGTACAGGTAACATCGATAAATATACGGCTCCAGAATATATGTGATAAATAAATAGTTGCCCGGAACGGGATTTGAACCACAGCCTTGCACTTGTAAGATTTGAAAGATGTACGCTGAACCTCTAGACCACTGCTATTTATTGGTATTTTGTAGCATTTTTAACACTAAATAGGCATTACGTTATAACAAGAGCGCGCACACAAACTCATAAAGCGCTAAATAACAAGTCGAGATATGGTGGATTTGAGGCGAAGTATTAGTTTCATATTGATAAGATACAGTATTACACCAGGCAATGTTAATTTACACGTGCGACAATATGGACTGCATATTTATTGATCCATCATTAGTTGCGTTCAAATATGTTAAGTTATTTTGCCTCTTAATATATGGTAGTTAGTATACTATTTTCTCAAGTAGCGTCGTAGTTCAGTGGATAGAGCAGAGGACTTGAAATCAGAAGGTCGTGTGTTTGAGCCCCGGAAGAAGCTAACCTTTTTTTTGTAAAAATTACTGTTACCTGTGTATAGGTACGATGTGCACTGGTCGATGTATATACTGTAAATGATTTCCTTCGCTATATTTGCTCGCTTAATTTCGACATGAGCTGGTGAACATGAAGTTACAAATAAAGACACGCCTACAAAGAAGAAATCGATTAATATAGGGACTCTGTAGCATTAAGGGTGCCCTCTGGTGACGATTTAGCGTGATCTGCGCATATTTTTGCGCAACTCGTATGTGCATGTTGTAAAAAGTGGAAAGATGTTCCAAACTCATCAGTCATACATCTTTGATACTTAGTATACATGTTCACAATCATGAACCCTACACATTGATGTAGGTTTGATAATTATAGATTATTATATGTCAGTTTTCATATCAGCCACTGTATCATCCCTGAGACCCTATATGTGCCCGAGGGCTTTAGCCTCGAGATATAATTCTTACACATCTGATCTCTAAACTTTGGTATATTGTGCGACATACCAGGGTTAGGGTTTGATTTATTCATAATAATGGTATATCGCACACTTTACCACAATACTGAGATAAATATGGGCAGGAATGTTATCATGAGGGCTGAAAACACGACATGCTTCTAATTGACAAACTATTGGTTATTGTGAGATATATCACACTTAGAGATAGATTATTTGGATTTGATATAACATTGTGTTAACGTTAATTTTAATTATAACATGGCAGATGCAATTTTCAGTATACACAAGCAAATACTACAGTCGGATAAAATATACCATACAAAATGAAATGGGTGGGGTAAATCAACATATCTGTTAACGTATTTTGGTCATATTGTGTATATTATATACTGATACATTGTTTGTAATTCAATTAGATGTGATGTTTGTATATCAGATGTATGCATTTAAATGACTTTTGATATAAAAATTAAAACCAAATCACATATATCTATCTTTATCTGTAATAAAATGATAGGTCTTTAACATTTTTAATTGTTAACTCTTTTAGATGAAAACCGACATGTACTTTGTATCACATTTATTTGATAACCTTATACTTCATTATTATATACCAGTTTATTACAAATTTCTTGTTATTATTTCTTGCCCAAAATTTGCCAAAAATGGAATTTTCTGTGATTGTTTTGTTTCATTAGAAGGTGTGCTGTAATTAAAAGCTAAAAACAAAGATTTCTATTATTTTTATCATTTTAAGTTTTTTCTTACTTTTATATTGATACCTGTTTAGCTTCCTATAACTTTTTTTCATTTGCTTCTTTTTTTTATCTAAAATATTGGGTGATTTCTAAAGCCATACCCAATGTTCAGCTGCTTCTGAATTTAAAACCTCACTTTGGGCTTTGGGTGTGTATTAATAAAGATTAATATTGCTAAAAAGTTAAATCACCAACACATCATTATTTTTTCTAGAAACTACCTAGTAATATGTTAGTCTTCATAAAAAACAGGGAAATTAAAAATTCTTGTTATACTGATATTCACCAGAGGGCACCCTTAAGCACCAAACAAAGAAAAACTAACAAACTAACAAACAAGTGTGTATTGGTCTAAATCTTACATGATCATTTACGAGTTTTCTTATATAGCCTATTAATTCTACCTTGTTATTAGAAAACTTAACCTTTATTTACACTGTCCCGTTTTAATGGGACGACAATACGGTAAGAGTGGGGTTTGATGCAACCTAGAACCTGGTTTAAACCCCCAGCGGCCTTTTTGCCACTGACCGTTCTAAGGCGATAGCCATATTGTCAACCCTTTTATGTTTGTTATGTCATATCCTGCCTTTTATTCATCTATATAGTTGTTTGTTTCTGTGCGTATTTGTGGTTGACTGTGGTCCTTGAATGCTGCATTTACTGTTCGTTATTTATATCATGAATTGAGATTCTGCCGTTTTTATATATATACAAATGATATGGTTAAAATTCCTTAAGACATAGAATGTGTGTATTAAACTCCTTCATTTTGAATATTTAAGTGAGTACTCCATTTATACAATACATTCATACTAAATGTGACGTGTACTTGTTTGTTTAAATGGTCTTTTACGTCATTTTTAGGACACGTAAGGCCATATATGACGGTCAGATTTGTTTGTGGTAGGGGCAGTCGACTGAATTTTCCTGAGTAGAACCATTACTGTATACTTCTCACCATCCGTAAGAATCGACACTTTCTCAATTGACAAGACGAGCTCCCATTGGTAACCGAACTCGCAGCGGTAACATTGCCGTGTACTGAAAGACCTATACTTCATAGTAAAGTCACGTGCTGTTAATAATACTAGTTTTTGACAATTGGTACATAATTTGTAGAAATATATACTGCATAGGAGTAATGTGTTAATATACAATATTTCATTGTTGCTGAATTAGAGATCGTTTGTCTGTCACGTTTTTAAAAGTCTGTAATACACTTATATGTGTTTTATATATGTACATAGAAACATATTAAGGTAACTATGCTATTGTTAATTGACGAAACACTATCTACGAAGACATGTTTAAGAGTGAGTTTGAGCTGCACATTCGACTATACGCACTATTGGAAACCCCTGTAAAATAGCAATGGGATGTGTCGTTCGAGAAAATACAATATGATCATTAGAGTTGGTGTCATACAATGTAGTTTTTCTTGCATGTCGCAAATGTTACGTAAACATAAATTAGGTTCAAGGGCAAAATTAATGCGCCAATAGACACCCATTGGCCTGTTGTGCCACTGGTCGTCCCAAGACAAGACGGTAGCCCTATTTTCATCCCTTTTATCTTTGTGATGTCATATACCTTGCCTTTTATTCATCCTTGTAATTGTTGTGATTAATTTGATTTACTGTTGTCCTTGAATGCTACATTTTCGATTGGAATTTTATATGTAATAGTTATTCAAACTATACACATGATGCGTGTTTTAATTCCCCGAGTAAACATACTATTGTGACTTACCTAGTTCTTTGTTTTATAGCATATACACAAGTCCATACCCACACCCACGCAAACATTGTATGCTAACACTATTTTGTCTCTCTTTTGTTCTTGTGGTACCCACTGGCCAACCATATTTATGAAATACAACAATCTGAATGTGCACTTTTGTTACAATTGCTGTTGAAGTATAACAAATGGTTTACAGAAAATACAACACGTTCAATATAGAACGTCGTTAACTATATATTGATTTCGAGTTTAAACATTCCCAAAATATATAAAGCCACTTGTAGATGTTATTAGATTGTAGATGAATCCGCAAAATTAAATTTTCTAGACTCTCGTTTGCAGAAATATGATCAATACGAAATTACCCTGACATGTCTTTTAATACATACTGATTTCGATTTGAAACATGTCTAGTGAACCAAACTATATAAAGCACTGGAATAAGGATACATCCGTCATAGCTTGAACAATGATTGATCAATATGAAATATCATTGACATTTTCCAAAGTTTCTTTAATTGCGCGATGTCAGCAGAAAAGATGTATTGCTAACGGCAGCAATATCCTTTTTGGTATGTGCAGTCGTCATTAATTGGAATGTAAATATAGTATATATGTATATATATATCACATTATGCTTAATAACACATGTTCTAAACATGTTCCCTGGCATTGTATGACAGAACTATGCGAGACGTTACAGACAAGCATGGTATTATGGCAAAGTCACTTATATAATATTATATGACTAGCAATCATAAATTTGCGTTGGCGCAGATTCATTTCTCCGTCAGTGTTATCATCTGTTCCGATACTGCTGGTCAATTTTATATTTTGAAAATGCATTATAAATTATCAATGAATAAACTATTGTACTTTGCCTCTAATATTTAGATACACATAGTAGGCACGGAGTGTTACGAGCTTTTGCTTATACTTGACGTTATTTTATGTCTCCTTACACAAGTTGACACTATGCTGTATATTTATTTTACTCCATTAGGGCTTCAGTTTGAAACATGTATGCTTCTCTTCTTTACAGTTAACAATCCTGCGATTGCTTTTATCCATGATTTAAAACAGTTAAGATCACAGTAGTGGAATGTCTTGAAGCTCGGGTGAGAGGTGATGCACCGTATAATACGTCGCATGGCCAGACTCAGTACGACCGAGTCTGCTTTTTTTTGTCTTATTTGTGTTCTTTGCATTCGGGGGACTCCCTTTTCGTTATTTATTTATTTATATATGTTCTTTATAAAAGTAATGAACACAGCACTATAAGGCAATACTCCAGAAACTGTTCAGTATAAAAGTGTTATTAACTGTAATCGTGATTAAACGCATACCACTAAGCTTATCAGTCTTATATACTGAACAACATGAGAAACTTCCGCTGAAATCGATGAGGAAAATAATTCAAACGTACATTGAAGCTGTATAATATTTTCATCATTCCTTAACTGGGCTGTAAATGCGTTCGCCCTACAAATAATGCGACACCTTCAAACAAATTTAACGTTACTAACATGCATCTTTTTAAGTAAGATTTCAAACAATGATAAATAGTTAAGGTGTCTGAACGTATCGTATGATATACCATGCAAACAATTGGGATTAAATGTTTTACTGTATACAAACACAGTGATTCGGTCCTCATTTGAATCTGTAATACACTAGTGTATTACGAGAAATAAGTTTACATCTGCAAGCTTAAGAAAAACACGAAACATGGCAACTGTATATCACACGGTAATTATTTAATATTATTATTTACGTACAAATTCAACGCATGCATATTATATTTAATCTGTCTATCTAAATCCTGAGAGGACGTTAACGTTTGATGTGTGTCTCCAATCTTATCTTGTCGTGCAACATCTTTGTGTTATACTTATATTGCCTATTAATTGTGCCTAGTGTGTAAGAGGATATTGCATGGTGGGGATTTTTTTTTTATAGTTTATCACATAGCATGGTTTCTGGGAGTGTAATAAAGTTATAATCGTAATTACCCGCGGTGAAATATTAATGCCAAAATCAATATGCTTATCTTGGAATTCGACCTAGTCATCATATCAAAAATCAGTTCACTGAAAAATAGAGTTTAACTCACAATATATGCTTATATAAAGTTTATCAAACAAAGTGCCATAATCCTGGTAAATTTACGTTAGTGATCATTTTAAGGATATCTGATTGGCATTTAATTTTTGAATAATACATGTTACAATATGGAAGTAACACAATGAAGCTATTTCGACGCAAAATGAAAATACAAAATAAATGTCATAATTCTATGCATTTTTAC
The DNA here is from genome assembly GCA_037043455.1 of Cyrtodaria siliqua. Lineage (NCBI taxonomy): Eukaryota > Metazoa > Mollusca > Bivalvia > Adapedonta > Hiatellidae > Cyrtodaria > Cyrtodaria siliqua. Next base: position 112,799 of record JAWPHD010006511.1, read on the forward strand.
TCTATTAATATTAACCTGATAGTATAACAACAACAACAACAACAACAACAACAACAACACAATAAACTGTATTTCAGAACAGGTTACACAGTAACAACATGATTGGTTATTCTATATGAGAACGTGTTTGCATGGGGGTAAGGGATTTGGACACTGTTTGTTAGATATGAAAGAGGAAACAACTGCATGATGTGGCTGATTAGAAAAGAGTAAAACATTAACATAATTAACATATATATATTACTATATATTATACCTCATTTGCATATTCCACTCTTTGTTTAATGTGACGTCATCCGGTCCATAAAGTTGCATATTGAGGGGCACTACTCAGTTTCGCATGAATGTCCAGAAAGATCAGAAAGAAATCAACTAAACATCTTTTAGGTCCATGGATGGTATTTATAATAGTTATGAAGCACATGTTTCATGTTTTTTTCAGTTTTGAGTACTTCTAAGTTTATTTTGGTGTATTGGAATATGCATTCTTTGTTTTTTTTGGAGGCTATAAATAGAAAAATGTGAACCAATCAAAAACTTCCTAAAAGTGGGTAAAATGGCTGATTTTCACAGACGGGGAGATCAGCGTGGAATAACTTTTTAAAACGCCGGACTAGGTATGTAAAATTTAGCATTTCCTTATATGCAAGAGCATTATGAGTGCAGACATGACCCTGATATGCGTAGGAATGTTTTTATTTTTATCTATTGACATTTGAAATATTGCTAAAATTGCTTATTTTATTTTAGCAAGTTTTGAGGGGTGGGGTAATCTTAAAGAAATGAGACTAAAGTTGTACAGAAAAATGCTTTTTGATACTTTTATTTGGTATGGAAACATGGGTAATTTTATTGTCTTCTAAGAAATGTATGACACAATGATGATGTGATTTATTTTTGCTCAAAGATTCAGGCTAAGGGCTAGTCATGGGTTTGATGATTGAGAAATATACATTAAACTGTGGAGTGCCCCCCTTAAGGGTCCAACCTTTTTTTACTAAAACAGTCAAATGAAGGATTTTTTGTCTGTATTTCAACATACTTTCAAAGTTTGTTACCGTTCTGTTTGTTTGCGAAGAGAACTACTTCAGTTAGAATGTAATTTGTCGATAAGGCAAACCCGCATTGCTACGAAACCCAGATTATGAACAACTCCGTAAAATATGTATATTGTAATACTCAGCGATGCACCGTATCTTGAGATATCTCGATATATGTCTAATTTATCTTGAGATACTCCATGTTGAGATATCACATTTTATCTTGAAATATCTAAATTTATATTGAAATATTTGTATTGAGATATCTCAATTAATCTCAAGATATCTCAATATATATCTCAATTTATCTTGAGATAACTGTCTTGAGATATCTTAAGTTGTTTTGAGATAATTATCTTGAGATATCTCAATGTGTCTTGAGTCATTGATATCTCAAAATAAATTGAGATATATCTTACAATTTTTCAAGATGTATCGCAATTTATCGTGAGATATCTAACTTGCGATATCTCAAGATCCCATGTGTCTTGCGGTGGGTATATGCAATTTTAGTAGGATTTTCTAAGTTTGAGGTTGCCTTTATGCCATTTAAAAACTAACCATTGGTGTAATTCTTGGGTTTGCCTTAAGGGGGCCCTCTGGTGAATATCAGAACAGATAGAATTTTTTATTTCCCTGTTTTTTATGAAGACTAACATATTACTAGTTAGTTTCTGGAAAAATAATGATGGGTCAGTGATTTAACTTTTTCGCAAAATTAATCTTTAGTAATACACTCTCACAGTGCGGTTTTAAATTCTGAATCAGCTGCAAATTGTGTATGGCAACTTACATGTGTGTAGTGTGGTTTGCAGAACAGGTATCGATTTTCCGTCTTTTATAATGTAATAGATCATACTTTAGGACGAAAAATTAAGGGTTGGGGTATTTTTATCACCATCTGAAAAATTAGTACATCCCTTGTCATTACCCCACCCAGTTTACTATAAATTGCATTTTTAAATTTGTGATCCATAAATTTTTCATGATAAAGGAACAGATAACTTTTTGAGATATTTTGTCTACAATATATACAAGACCTGAGTATCAGAATGAAAAAATAAAAATTGGGGGTCGGTGTGCATATAAGAAAGATATTCAATAAAAACTGAGAAAAAAATGTGCTTTTTTAGATTTCGACGAGCTCTGTCATATAACGGCATAGGTCTGTAACAAATAATAGGAAAATACTTTTTATTCCTGTCTATGTATATGCTAACACATGTCTTTGTAATAAAGTTTAAATTAAGTGAATATCTTAAATGGTTTTTGAGAAATACCATCTTTTGTACCCCTACCCCCCATTTTGGCTTATGTTAAAAATTGTCAATTTTGGGCACAACATGTGAGGTCAAAAAAAAAATCTAATTTATTTTTAATTTTTTTGCACTAAAATATCCCTATTGGGCATAAGTTTGTTACTGTATAATTATTTTTTCCAGTTTTATTATAATTTTTGAAATATAACAAATGTAAATTTCCGGAAGTGCAAAAATCCAAAACCTCAGCAGAGGGCACCCTTAACACTGTTTCAATATATTGACAGTTTGCTAATGGTAATGTCCCGTTTAAGTACTGGTTGCTATGGTATTTTGATGTCATAGTAAGATGACGTTAAACATAGAATAGCATGTGGCGTGACGTCATGTCGCATGACGTCATTATGTCGTGTCGCGTAAAAATAAAAAATAAATCGCTTAATATAGCGCCTTTATATAAATCGGGTTATAGGAGGCAACTTTTTAGAGTGAAAATGACTTCTGATTGCACATTTCAGACCTTTTTCATGCTATGGAAAAAAACAGACCGAAAGAAAAAAGTTTGCAAAAAAGCTGTTAAAAAGGCTATTTCAGTGTTATCTTAAAAAGGTGCTGTTAGGCCAGTTTTTGGACAATCGCAACAATTAGTATGTCAAGACGTCCGGAATAAATTCGCGAAATGGAAAAAGAGGCGTTTCAATTTTTTAACGGACAACATTCCCTTAAGGGGGCATTCCTCAGTTTCGCATGAATGTCCATGGTGTAAATCAGAAAGAAATCAACTAAGCATCTTTTAGGTCCATGGATGTTATTTATAATAATTATGAAGCACATGTTTGATGTTTTTTTCAGTTTTGAGTACTTATAAGTTTATTTTGGTGTATTGGAATATGCATTCTTTGGGTCTTTTGGTGGCTATAAATAGAAAAATGTGAACCAATCAAAAACTTCCTAAAAGTGGGTAAAATGGCTGATTTTCACAGACGGGGAGATCAGCGTGGAATAACTTTTTAAAACGCCGGACTAGGTATGTAAAATTTAGCATTTCCTTATATGCAAGAGCATTATGAGTGCAGACATGACCCTGATATGCGTAGGAATGTTTTTATTTTTATTTATTGACATTTGAAATATTGCTAAAATTGCTTTTTTAGCAAGTTTTGAGGGGTGGGGTAATCTTAAAGAAATGGGACTAAAGTTGTACAGAAAATGCTTTTTGATACTTTTATTTGGTATGAAATTTTATTGTCTTCTAAGAAATGTATGACACAATGATGATGTGATTTATTTTTGCTCAAGGATTCAGGCTAAGGGCTTGTAAGGGGTTTGATGATTTAGAAATGTACATTAAACTGTGGAGTGACCCCTTGACCGGGCGCCCGGTCCGATAGCTATATTAACGGACGTGTGAAAAAAACGACGTCAAAATAAATCATAAAACGTATTGATTTAATTCTCTTGGTCATATTCGGTATAATATAACAAATAATGTATGGTTCTTCGGTCCATATGATGTTTATGGACTGGGCAGTCAGACCTAGAACCTTATATGGACCTCAGCTTTGCTTCGGTCCTTATAATATTCTAGGTCTGACTGCCCAGTCCATTAACTTGCATATGGACCTCAGCACCATACATTATTTGTTAACTATTTACATGCCGAGTAACATCAGAGATATAGATGACTAAAAAAATACAAGTATACTTTTGTTCTAGTTTATTGTAACATCTGACATAATTTCTTGCCATTGTATTTAGAAACAAACACGGATAATTCGCGCATGGAGCATATTTTTAGGCGACTATAAATGCATGTTGTTACCCGTGCATCGAGACTTTTGGGTGAAAGCCTGGACAGTAACAACTGGTGTGTTTATGTCACTGTTGCCCTTGTTCTAAATGTACTTTATGCTGTAGTACAGTGCATTAATCTCCAACTAAATTTCACAACTACTTGTTAAATAATAAATAATATATGTTTCTGTTCCATTTTCAGGCTGAACTATAACGTTGAGACCCTGTGAAAAAATACCGACCGCTTGCTGGACTTCTGCGACGTGGATTAAGCCTTTAATGTATTGACCACTAAAATAGCAGTAGCCGCACCCTACCCAGCAGGCATAGGACGTCGGACGAACGTGGGATATATGTTGATATACGGTCATGGCGTCGGTAAACTTATTCCAACGTCAATACGCCGTCCAAACCATGATGTCTGACAGACGTCAAGCTTTGACGTCGTACTGACGTGGGATTGTGGTCATAAATACGTGGAAATAATGCACAATCATGTTATAAAGTTGTGCCAACGTTGTACTGACGTCAAATGCCTGCTGGGCGGCGTCATATGACTTTGGATTGTCTTACAATTTTCATTAAAATCAAGAGTATCAAAAAGAATATTCACGGTATCGGCAAAATACGAACTAGTATCCTTTTCATATTTCATTCTGTACTGCAGTCATAATACATGTGCACAACGACCTAATCCCACCGTTGACATGACTTCGATGCAATGTCGGGTTACAACTCATCAAGGACACTTTAAAGGGACGTAATTATAATTTTATAAAACACATCTTAAACATTATTTTCCTGGTTGATGACTTTTTTGTTTGTTTTATATGTGCTTTTTGACTATGTTATCACATATGTGTCTATATTTCGCATTACGTGTTCCCACCTATACGCAAACTGTTTAAGCCGAAATTAAGGTGGGTTTTGACGTCGGTACAACGTCGGAAAATGACAACTAAAACACTTTCATCCTGATTGTTAATCTAACGTCAATAAAACTTTGGATTTTTACGTCGTTACACCGTCGTAAAGTAACGACGTAAATTGACGTCTAAAAAACTTTCATTTTGACTGTTAATCCAAAATCTATATAACGTTGGGTTTTGTCGTCGAAAAAAGCCGTCTAAAATAATTTCATTTTGACTGTGAATTGTTTGTCAGAACAGTGATTGATAATTACGTTGTACCAACGTTTTACTGATGAAAAATGCCTGTGGGTATGACCGTACTTCGGGAGGTGTTACCACTTCCACGTGTCCCTATTTCTCTTTTGGCAATCTCGATTACAAACACAAGTGTCATATTTCTGTGTATATACCCAGTCATTCTGTAAATTATACAGGCACTCCTTCAGAGAATGTGGGAGGATTCACAGAATATATGGAATAAACAGATCGACGGAAGGATATATGGGTGTCACTCCTAGTACATTGCTGTGGTAGGACTTAAAATACAATTGTATTCTCGGTCTCTTTCTCCACTCTATTTTCTGCAGCCATTCCAGGGCTGATGATTAATCACATTAATGTTATTATTGTTTTACCTGTCACGGTTAGAACGAAAATGTTTCTTTAATCTCCCTGATTCGTCAATAAATACACTCGCCATTGTCACGACAAGCTCGTTAATAACATGTTATTATTTTGACACCTCAGCAATCTTCTTAACGAAAACAGATATTGTCTATCTATTCGAGAGTCACGAGTTTCGTCTTCGTAATGCCCGGTGAATTATAACCTAGCCCAAAAGTGTTATAATTAAAATGACAATGAATGAGGAGAGACACTATATTCTGAAAGAAAACTACCATGGATCGTCGATACAATGAATGATTCTACCATGGCACGCAATGTGTTTACTACTACAATCGACCGAGATTTCTGGTTTGATGATACGTATTATATATCCGTCGTTTCTTATATAAATCATCTTGTTTGTTTGCGTATTATAGAAGAATATTCCTACTCACGTTCTCATAATCGTATGTCTACTGACAGAAGTAGAGCAAATCGTGCAACTGCTTATCGCCACAGGAAAGTTAATATTTAGGACAAAGAGACTTGTGTACTAACATAAAATGCAATCTTGCTTTGAACACAAAAACAGCGGACTAAAAGTAATTGAAAATATAAAACATGTTGCGTTTTAAAATGTACTGAGTATAATTCCGATGTTGCTTTTGGAACATCCCCGTTTAGCAACATTTATATCAGTATATATTTGCTAAGATTAAGTACATTCTTAAAACTACATATCATACACGTATTTCACCTTTAAATATAATAAGTCGAAGCCTTGGTTTCTGAGATATCTTACGGTAAATATTTGTCGATCGATATTCCTTTGAAAATTACGGCCTTTAATTTCAGTAAAACTTCATTTATTCATAAAGAACGTTAATAACAAGACCAAATTAAACTCCTTTCTTTTGTTTAAACTGAATGTACATGATCTTAGTATATGTATATGCAAAGAAATATTAACGATTGCTTTGCAATTACTGAGACTGGTAAACAACTTTTACTACCATAGAGAGCCTAGGAAAAAGCACATAGTTTAGAATCAGTTTGAGAAAAAATAATGCATGCCGAGAATGATTTTTTTCTTCAAAACTTCTGTATTCTTAGCAGATATCGTGTTTGGTACTTGTTTTTAAGAAAAATGTCAATGAACAACCCTGATCGTTATTAAAATGTATGTGTTTTGGAGCAACTTAGCAAACATTTTGTCCTTAATTGTAAACATAAACATACACATGTTTGATTGATTATAATAAATGGAGTCTATATGTGTAAAGTAGTAGGCAATAACCAAATCAGTGATTTTTCACGTTTTTAAAAAATTCTTGCTTTTTATACAAACAACAATATTGCCCTAACTGAGAATATGTATCAACATATATCTTCACCATTCTTAATATGGATCAACATATATCTTCACCATTCTAAATATGTATCAACATATATCTTCACCATTCTTAATATGGATCAACATACATCTGCACCATTCTTAATATGGATCAACATATATCTTCACCATTCTTAATATGTATCAACATATATCTTCACCATCTTAATATGTATCAACATATATCTTCACCATTCTTAATATGTATCAACATATATCTTCACCATTCTTAATATGTATCAACATATATCTTCACCATTCTTAATATGGATCAACATATATCTTCACCATTCTTAATATGGATCAACAAATATCTTCACCATTCTTAATATGTATTTACATATATCTTCACCATTCTTAATATGTATCAACATATATCTTCACCATCCTAATATGTATCAACGTATATCTTCACCATTCTTAATATGTATCAACATATATCTTCACCATTCTTAATATGTATCAACATATATCTTCAATATCTTAATATGTATCAACATATATCTTCACCATTCTTAATATGTATCAACATATATCTTCACCATCTTAATATGTATCAACATATGTATTCACCATCTTAATATTTATCAACATGTGTCTTCACCATCTTAATATGTATCAACATATGTATTTACCATCTTAATATGTATCAACATATATCTTAACCATTATTAATATGGATCAACATATATCTTCACCAATTCTTATTATGTATCAACATATATCTTCACCATTCTTAATATGGATCAACATATATCTTCACCATTCTTAATATGTATCAACATATATCTTCATCATCTTAATATGTATCAACATAGGTATTCACTATCTTAATATGTATCAACATATATCTTCACCATTCTTAATATGTATCAACATATATCTTAACCATTCATAATATGTATCAACATATGTATTGACCATCTTAATATGTATCAACATCTATCTTCACCATTATTAATATGTATCAACATATGTATTCACCATCTTAATATGTATCAACATATATCTTCAATATCTTAATATGTATCAACATCTATCTTCACCATCTTAATATGTATCAACATTTATCTTCACCATCTTAATATGTATCAACATATGTATTCACCATCTTAATATGTATCAACATATATCTTCACCATCTTAATATGTATCAACATATGTATTCACCATCTTAATATGTATCAAAATATATCTTCACCATGAATTACTGTTATTACCTATTTCTCAGAATGTTACGCTTATCGAGGACGCCGACATGTTGTTGTTTTTTTGTTTGTTTTATGACGTCAGGCAACGTCAGGCAACATTACGTGCATGACGTCAGATAACATTACGTACAATAAACGCAGAGGGATTCCGCATTGATTTGCTTTATTGGACAGTGCCTAATAAAGCAAATTGTATTAGGTCACGCCTTTATTAGGCTAGGCAAAAAAGTGCATATCTGCATGATAAAATTAGTAAAAACACTACCTAGCAGCATACATATCGTGGGAACATGCATTGTATAGTTGTATAGGCTTGGCTCTCATCTGATCACACATTGTCTCTAATCATTTGTATACTATAGCTATAATTATAACTGTAGTATTCTTATTGACTGCGATAGATTTGTAATTATTGTTGTATTATTACTTTTGGAACATGATTTTGTTTCAGCTACATATTGATTTACTATATATAGAACAATGTAATAATATATATTTTGTTTTTGCAACGTATAAAGTAAACTTTCGAAATTAGACACACTGCCCTGCAATTGTATTAAGATTATTTCAAACTTGCAAATGCTTCGATGACATGGTATTGCTCATTAAGAGATATTTTCTCAGCCCGCAATTGTCTTACACTTTGGTGTGTGTCGTCTTATTTCACAACACACACATACACACTTTGAAATTGTGCGAATACTTATAAGGGTGATACTTTGGAAGCAACACACAGAACCAAGAAAATAAAGTAGCGGACTCGGGTTTATTGTGTCTGTTCATGAGAGGTACTGCTTAATGTAAGAAGCAACACCTCCCATGCCCCATTTCCTCAGCACTGCCTAAAGCGTTATTCCACTTCAAAACCACACACATTGGGCTCGTTGGTCACATAGGACCAGTAAATAATAATACTGACTTGTACCCCGGAGAGACATTTTACAGTCGCCACACTGCAATACACGAATGCTTGTGTGAATGTTAATAAATACTGATAAGGGTGATCCTTTGGAGGCAACAAACACAACCAGCAGAATAAAGTAGCAGACTTGGGTTTATTGAGTCTGTTCATGAGAGGTAATGTATGAAGCAACACCTCCCCCGCCTACACGCCTACACTTTTGTTTTAATACAAATGCATGTTATTAACCTTTGATATTATCACAACTTAAATGAAATATAATTCACATTAAGTTCCGGATTTGTTCGCTAATCTCGTACAGACATTTATGTTTTCAAAACTTACAAAGAGAAGAAGTACGTTTTGTATATCGCAGACTTGTCTCGATAATCCAGACCTCTCGAGAGATTTCTCCCAAAGACATGAGAAAAATCCATACAATGTTTAGTGACAGTCACCTAGACCTCTTGCGAGACTTATTACAAAGAAGTCCCTAGGATGGTCTGGAGTAAAACATCTTTTAAAGTTCTGACAAAACGTCTTAAAAGGTTTTAACATTACAACGAGGTCATACCGATAAACGGATATGGTCGTTGCTTTGCCAACGTCAGTGTGTTATGACACACTCCCCGAAAGTCACGATGGTTTCATCAGTACCTGAAGTAACACGTGATGTAATACAATTGTCTCTAACAAGGTCAGCAGATCCTGATTAAGCCTATATATTCTTGCATACCAGGTATTCCAACCCTCGGTACAAGTGTTTTAATCAGAACCTCGGCAGAGCCTCGGTTTCGATAAAAACACATACCTCGGGTTGGAATTCCCTATCTTCACCAGATACCCATGAACTATTCTTATAATCTCTTTTAAACATTTTTTATTAATAAAGGTTATACTTATGTATCAGAATCTACAAAAACGGGGTTTATTGCACGTTTAAAATGCGTAAGTACCTTCATGCTGCTTGTAAGGCAATGTGCATCTTTAGTTGCGACGTAAGTGACGATGTGCGACGTTAGGCGCAGTCTATCGGTGAAACATTGTAATGGACAGCGAGTCCAGTTGCAGTCAGATTGCATGTGTCTGGATGATAAATATTAATCAAAGACCGCATTTGTTTCTATTTTGTTATGTAGCGCGAACAATTTTGACCCCGAGGACTGCTATTGACCATACTTGATAGTCTGGCGTATTTTGATCATTTCTAAATGTAAACATTCGGAAACTGTTTGACGGTTATTCAGAAAAAATATTTGACTTTATTCAACATCGAGGGTCGTTTTTGGATGTTGGGGTATTATACTACCCTTCACATACTGACTCAATAAAACCGTATCTGTTACTTTGCTCTCTTGTTTGTTGACTTTAAAGCTACATAACCTGTATTTAAATCGCATTCTTCTTTGTAGGCGTGTCTTTATTTGTAATTTCATATTCACCAGCTCATGGCGAATTCAGGTATTTAAAACGATCAAATTTAACACGGGACATAATTTAGCTTATAGACATCGAGCAGTGCATGTCGTAACTGTATACAGGTAGCATTACGATTTACAAGAATATTGCTTTTGCCTATTTCGTGGTTCGAACACACGATCTTCTAACTTACAGTCCAACGTTCTTCCACTGAGCTATGGCGAATGCATGAGAATAGTGTATATTTAGTAACATATATAATGATGCAAAATAAATACACATATTTGAACGACACTCAATATGTATCATACTATACTCCATTATTACATAAGTGGGATTGCATAAAAAGTATAGAAAAACCTGACATCTTTAATGTTATTTTTGGCATAATTGGCCTTGACTGATTTTATGTATTTAATATGGCATTACATTTAATAATGCATAGATAAAGTGATAGTTCAACGTATGTTCATTATGTTCCGGACAATCAGCAACAGATGAACATATAATTACTTGTTCCGGCAATCGGACATGTTGGCAATTCGACATTTATTTCATCTTAGTGGTAGTGACATGTCAACTTCAAAAGTTTCATATTCTGAACAATCGGAAACATTGACAGTTGAAAGTTTAGTTCTCTTCTCGGTTGGGTTCAAATGGATAAAATGTACCGACACTATTCCAGGGACATGTTCACGAAAAGCAGCTTCATATGACCTCTAACAGGTATGTGTTTGTATAACAAATTATTTATTTCAGATATTGACAATATTAGAAACATACCCCACCCACTTATGCAGTGCAACACTTTCAAAACCGCTGTTCGGTGTGTCTTATTTGTCGAGAATGTTCATCAAATATGTTTATTAACTTAATCGCTCTTCCTTGTTTGCTTTGGAGTTGTCTGACAACCTTTTTCGAACCGCTGTGTCTTTTGTGAAGATTTGTCGTTTGCAGTTGCACATTTGTCGAGACACGAAATTGTTTCATGCTTGGTGTTAGCTGAATGAGGCGTTCCAGCTTTTAGCGTATTCGTCCTATTTCTTGTATTCCATTTGTACGCAGGCAATTTGTTCTCTCGTGATATTTTTTCATCCGCATTTCATACAAATTTCGCGTCATGTCAAATAAAAAAACATCCAATATATTATGTGTCTGTATATATATAGCCTATTAGGGAAAATAATTCCAGACAAAACTGTAATGTACTGTTACATTCTGCATCGTCTCTTTTTACGTAAATTAAAAAATGGCGTTAAAAGTGTTTTCGGTTCTGAATTCTGATTATAAATGTTATTTTCCACTAAGAAATAAAATTGTGCTAATATATATGTTTAAATAAAAAAAGATGTACGCGAATAACATGTGTTCATTGAAATTCAAGTGAATTTCGCGTCATAATAAAACATTAAATTCTGGTTCTATCATTATTCACGGTAAAGATTACCTGTGTCGCCTAGACATTTTTTTCGCAGATCTGTACTGAATTTATTTTTGGCATGTTATGTGTTGTACTGCATTATGTATAGTATTATGCTGCTATCTGTTTCGCTCTGATCCGAATGGTCTGCATTCAAATTTCACTGCTTTGAGTAGGTGTACAGTGTCGTCTGGAGAAACACCGCAGTCGGTCGCAAGCAGTTGATCACTGATTTTCATTTAGAAAATGGTTTGTGACTGACTGACTGACTGTAATTTGAGATGAATTCAACAACTTTGTATAAAGTGCATGCAATGCGATTCAATGCGATTTATGAAATATACCGATTGTTATGATTTCGTAGATTTTTGAGCTAAGCACTGTTCATGTACATTTGGTAGCGTTATCTGTATTGTGATTATTTCTTGAAAACTAATCTGCATGCCGGTGGTTTTCGGTTGTTTTTCTGCTTTTCGCAAGTTGTGGTGTCATTTAGTGTTTCCTAGTTAACTCCCCTGCTGGTTTCATGTATTTATTCTCCTTTAAATCACTGTTGGATATATTTTCTGATTTTTCACTACATTTTGCTTTTTACAACAGCTTTTTTTAAATAGTAATAGCGACATTATTATCAATATTGTTATCATGTGCTAAGTAAAGGCCATTTTACCTTTTTATGCAGGAAGCTGGTAGAAGATGCCAATTTGAGAGTTGAAGGGAGGTCTTGTTTTATTGGAACTATGCCTGTGATGACATCAACTTGAATGGCCTTTAATGACATTGTAGGACAGGTAATATAATAAACTTTTTTTGACTAGAAAATAAGTCTAACCACTACTTCTGTTTCAGAAAGCATCATTTAATAATAATAAAAAAAACATATATGGGCATAGGTGAAAAATAATAAATTAAGAAACACTGCCTGAAAGACAAACATCACACTTTTCTTAGATTATATACATATCCAACACTAATCCTAAAGAATTTAAGAATACAATCTCTTAGAATATAAAAGTTACTGAATATTTTCTACTCTTGATACAGATTAAAATTCCTGATTTTTTCGCTCCATGAATATGGAACGAAGCAAACTGATGCATGTTGCATTTTGAGCCGTAAACTCATGTAATCTATGACAAAAGTATCTATAAATTATTTGTTTTGTTAGATAGTCATCTATAGTTGTTGCGGTTATGATGTTGAAGACATGCACACACATGAGCCACCATTGAATGTCTCACTACACACTTAGCTCCCTTGCACGTGACTCTAGGATGATTCTTACATCATAGAAAGTACGGGTGTATTCTTCGGCTTGAGATATTTTAATAATTGCCAATGTATATTTTCTTTTCTTGTTGCCATTGAGTGTGAGATTGGATGAACAGCGATTAGACGACACTGACAGCAAAATGTGACACATTTGTAGGTGCTCAAAATGCTTATGAATTTAGGTGCAAACTGTTTAGTGAAAGCCGAAAAGAGTACATTGTCTACCACCACTCACATTATGTACCAGATTTTGTGGATATTTAGGAGCAGCTGTAACTGTATTTTCCCCAAAAAATACTTTTAGACTGTAAATGCTTGATTCAGAATGGAAAATTGGACTTTACTGCCTATGGCCAACACAGTAAAATTGAAGTGTGTAGTGAGACCTTAAGTAATCCCATTTGCAGCATATATTGTACTTAATTTATAAACTTGAAAAAAATAAAAATACATTAACCTTATAATCATCTTTTTTGAAAATAATTCTCTTCAAGCTATTTTTTTGGTTTAGTTGTCATTTTTGATCCTATGGATTTAATTTGTAAACAAGACTGTTTAAGTTAGCAAGCGTGGCATTTTGGAAGTCACACTGCCGTCATTTTAAGATAATTTGGACATTGATCTAAAAATGATTTATTTATGTCTGGTTAATATTATTTGGAAGAAGGCTGTGGAGACGTCGTTTCAGTCAAAGGCTAAGGACCTATTTTCCAACACTACGTGATCATTGAAAATGCATTGAAAATGCATTGAAAGCTTGCTTATGTACTGCTGACATGCTCCATGATCGATTATATGAGGTAGATAAACTGAGGCCCAAGTAAGTTTCCCCTTTGAATAAACATTGGTATTTGAACAGTATCCAGGATATAGCAGTATATAATATTTTAAACTTTACTTTTATGACGAGAAAAACCAAATTAAAGAAAAACTCGTCAAAACACAATATTATTGATGAAATACATGCTTTTATGTTTTAATATATTGGTTTCATAAAAAAAATTGTTTTGGGAGGGCCTCATAACTGAAACAAAATTAAATATCATCATTTTGTCATGCAATTGTATGTTTAACAGTGATTTACAGTCACTAATACAAATTCTCTCCCCACAAATACAATATGCTGAAAAATGGTCCTTAACGACAATCGAAGATGGATGCAAAGCAGTTTAACATATAACGTATTTAAAATAAGGATATGGAATAACTTATCAAGGGATACATCACAAAGAAGAACAATTTTCCTCATAAACGTCTTTTGTGCAGCAACCTTAGTAATTGCTTGTTTTATCGTTGCAATATAATGTGAATATGAATTTCTAAATATGGATTTGACGTGCATAAGTGCATTTTGGTATTATACGAAATTGATATTAGAGAAACAGAATTGCGTGTCGAATCCAAATAATGCGTGAATGTAATTGACTTTATGTTAGCAATATTTTATGAATAATTCATGATCAATCGATAATGTAGAATGTTGCATTACATTGTTTTAGCTTTAATCATTTAATGTGCTATTGCATATACGTCTGTGATACATTCGCAGTGCATTAGTGTATAAATACGTACTACATGTACTACTGACGATCAATGTGGCCGTTAATATTAGCTTATGAACTTTTATGTGCTATTAATTTTATGAATATTGGATTCTTCTCAACCCGGGGCTAGAGGGCATGAGCGGTATTTAGCATATTTCACTACCGTTCATGAACAGTCTCAATCAAACCGAGCCTGCAATATTTTGTATGTGTAGTGTTCGGCCGTTTCCAAAGGTCCACTCTCATACTATTTTATATTAAGCTCTTTATCCATAAAATAAACGAAAATATTCATTTATATTGTTGTTAACCAAAACTAAGGATATTTTATACACTGCCAGGAAATTTGAATTTTAAAAGCATTCAAGTTGTTTTTAATACAAATGTACAAGTCAACTAATTATCGAAGTAAAATAATAGTAGATCCTGTCTATACACTCAGCGCTAGTATATAATCAAACCTCAATCTATGTCTCTAACGACGTTTAATATTCTGTGTTAACCATCGAGCGATGTGTCTATGTTTTTGCCAATATAAAAAATTAGCTGTATTGTTACAGCTAGAAGAAACCAATCTATGTCTCCACCAACGCTTTATCTGTCTTGACTTGTTATCCATATAACAAATGAAATCTAGATTCAACATAAGCAAAAACTAATTTACGTCTGTAGTAACGCTCTGTCTAGAATCTCGAGAAATTGTCCGTTGTAACACGAGAATGCTAAATGTTAGAGTATATAGTTTTAGATCGCTGACAATGGCTGAGTCCAATATTTATATACAGATATCGGTGGTACATTCTCAAATACCTTTTGTTTTATTTATTTTATTTTAAGATAGGTGGTTTCTCTACTCCAGCCATTAAATAATCTGAGTATTGCTTAATCACACAGGATATGTTGTCTGCATTTTAATTTAGTATTTCGAATGTTATATTTTAAACGCAGCAAGCTTCTTAACCCCTGTTCTTAACTTAATACCCGTGAAAGTAAGTATAAAAGTCGAACAGGAAATGCAGCTTTCACAGAACGCAGTAAACCCCAAAACACGCAAAAAGACAAACAAGAATGGCAATAGTAATACTAAAGGCATATGACGTCACAAACACAAACACAATTAGAGTTGACAGTAGGGCTACCGCCTTGGAACGGTCGGTGGCTAAAAGGCCGCTGGGGGTTTAAACAGGTTATTGGGTGCACCAAACCCCACACTTACCCTACTTCATCCATATTAAACGGGACAGTCTAAATAAAGAAATCCCCGCCATGAACTATACTCTAACCAACAAGACAGCATAAATAGGCAATATAAGTAAAACACGACGATGCTCGTGTATAATTATATAAATACAAAAAAAAACAATAGTCTAGAAAGCCACGCATAAAGTACTCGATGACTTGGCAGAAGCCAAAGAAACAAGACAATACACCACTGAGGGCAAGACAAGACTGCAGACAAACATCAAATGTCACCGTCCATTTGGGCTTTAGGTAGACGTCATCATAGTTTCCGCAGCCTGACCGGTCATCGTACAATTAAAGAGGAAAGCTTAGTGGCGAACTGTAAATGGGTCCACCACCACGCATGCAGTACGTTGCAAAATGATAGGGTCATAACCTATTTTGATAAACCTTTTAACACGTTTAAAAAAGATAGTATGAAAGTGATCATGACCAAAAATATTACGAGGTTTGTAAATCACATCACCATA
Source organism: Cyrtodaria siliqua (assembly GCA_037043455.1). Classification (NCBI taxonomy): domain Eukaryota; kingdom Metazoa; phylum Mollusca; class Bivalvia; order Adapedonta; family Hiatellidae; genus Cyrtodaria; species Cyrtodaria siliqua. The sequence goes on from JAWPHD010006511.1 coordinate 129,281, forward strand.
GAAGTCAGGTTGTGATAGTCCTTGTCGCAGAAGAGTTCTTAAACTACTTTTGTATTTGGAAAGAAGAACAGGGTTACGATAATAAAGTTTTGTGAAGGTTTTACGAAGTTTATGGTAACGGTAGCCCTGATGGAGTACCTTTTTAATTAAACAAAGATTACGAAATATTAAAGTCCTCAACTCGAGTACAAGCGCTAGAAAAACGAATAAGTTGAGACACATAGACCCCATAAGAAGTTGCTCAGGAAACATCCCCATCTAAATGGGAATAATTAACAATATCAAAATTAAAATCATCTCTCTTGTCATAGATTTTGCTAATTATTTCACCATTTTCAATAGAGAGATGTAAATCGAGAAAAGAAGTGTTAATATGAGAAATATTAGCTTTGTTAAGTTGAAGTTCTTTAGGATATATATCATTATAGTAGAAAAAAGAGTTGTCAATGTTCAATATGTCATCAAGATACCGAGAGGTGTCATTAAAGGCTTCAATAACATCTGCATGGGTATTTGGTGAAAGACTCAACTTGAAATCTCTTTCATAGCAATATAAAAACAATCTGCGACAAGGGGTGCACAGTAAGTACCCATAGGGATACTAACAATTTGTTTGTAAACGGTAATTCCATACCTGACCAAAATATTATGTTTCTATGTTCACCGTCATATTCATACCATTTTCGGGATGGCTTATTATTGACATTTAGATATTGAGTTCTGCTCAACCCTGAGCTAAAGGGCGTGAACGGTAGCAAGCAGTTTTCACAACCATTCATGAATAGTATCAATTTAACCGAGACTGCAATATTTGTATGTATTTATCGTGTTCGGCGATTTCTAAATGTGTCCTTTCATACACTTTTTGATTCATGTGTTCTCACATTGATCACGGAAAATGTACTTTAAGGTTTAATTACCTCACGTGTGCATACACTTCTTGTAATTGTAAATGGTGTCATTTGGTAACTGTATATTGTCATTGAATTTCTTACGGAAAACACCATGATAGGGTTAATATCAGTATTACTCTATACTCACTGATTTCTTACCTAGTAATTACACTGACCTAGTCATATGTTTTAGACATAGAATTTTGGCTGAAATACCAATTTTTGGAATGCTCATCTTATGAAAACTATTTCTTGACTCATTCATTTTCAAAAATTAAATAAGCGTGATTTCCATTCAAGACGTAACTTTCTATTCATGGTTACCTAGTCCGAGATATACGTATTAAAGAAGAGCATATCTTACATATAAATGAATGATATCTCAACTAAATTAACTGTATAGTTCGCATAATGCTCTAGATACATTTATACGAAATACCGGGATCTAGTCTGAATATAATGTCATCCAGCAATGCAAAGTATCAGTTACATATACCTCTCAATCGTTTTTGTTTGTTTGTTTGTTTGTTTTTGCATTAAAAAATTCAATATTGTTACTATAACAAATATTTCTAAACGCGTATACAGTATATTTCGTTTTGGTCTAGTATACTAAATGAATGAATAGTTCGACAGCTGCATTTTGCATTTTAGACCAGTTGCTTCTGTCCCTTCTTGTTTATCTTACTCCCGAATAAATTCTGAACACCGGCATTTTATCCATATGAGAATTTGATTGATGAGAGAACTGGACATATTCGCGTCTAATATAGCCCACTTGTCATCGAATCAGTTCGATCATTTGAGAACATTCTGCATTGATTTGCAGTAAAATAAATGACATAGTTAATCAATATTTATCAATCATAAGCAAAGATTGTTCTTATCATAACTGTTATTAACATAAGCTATTTCGGTCATTTGAATGATAGATTGTATAATTACTCACTTTGTATTGACAATATGAAACGTATAATCCGCACAGAAATATATTTATAATAACTACTGGTTCTTGTTACTTCGTTTCATTTTCATCCATTTTAAGGATGTCCAAAAATACAGCATAATGTATTACGTACACCAGCGTGCTTATGAAAGAGAACAAATATGCTTTCTTTCTTTTTTTAAATTAAATTTCACAGCATGTAATCCATCACATAGACACACGAAAGGCGGACATAAATGCACAAGCACTCTTTCTTGCAATATCAGGTGAAAGAAAATAGAATTACATTTGAGGAGGAACTGATAAAGATTTTACTCCAATACTCAGACCACAGGACAGTCAGGGCCTTGCCATGCATCGAGATGCCAGACTTGTAAATGCATGTCTCCCACAAACTATTTCTTATCTTCACTCGGTGCCAAAAACAAAAGAAACTGTGTCACAAACTGCAAATCCGCAAACGTCATCTACTTATGACGTGCTTGATTTTCAAAAAAAAAGTATGTCGGTGAAACGAAACAGGCGTTGAAGCTCTGATTCAACCTCCATAGTTCTGATTGTAAATTATGTAGGTTTGCTATGTCGCCAGCGGCCGAACACTTCTGTTCAGAAGGCCACACGTTCAACGGTTTTGTCTCTGACATGCATTGAACACAACCAAATTGGACCGACGCAAAACGTAAATTGCGTGAAACGTATTGGATAAGACGCGTAAACACAAATCATCCAGTAGGAATCAGCAAAGGGGACTAGATACATCTTACAGAATATATAAATGTATACACACATACTATGCGAATGATTGTTATTACTTCCCTTGATCCAGATTTCTCCATTTATTTAATTAGCTTTGGAGTTGCTTTTTACTGTATCCTACAATATCGATTCTATGACTTAGGTTTTGAGTTAGGGTTATTTACTCTCTCTTCATAACTGATCATAAATGTCAGCGTACAATTTTATCTTTATCCAACCAGCAATGTTCTATTATTAGTACTATTGTTACTTCCCTTGGCCGAAATCTCTCTATTTTATTAGTTTTAGCCTTATTCATAGTTTTTATTAGCTTTGGAGTTGCTTTATACTGTATCCTGCAGTATCGATTTTAGGTTTTAGGTTTTGAGGTAGGGTTTTTCGTATCTTCTATCTCTTCACAACTAGATGTCAGCGTACTGTTTTACCCTCATTCAACCAGAAATGTTTTTTATTAGTATCACATTTGGCTCCGGAGTGTCTATGTTGTCAGTCCCTGCAACACTGCAAAACGCTAATTTTTTTTTTTAAACAGTTTCATTTAAACAGCCGTGTATTTTAGTGTGTTTTTTGTTTCGATTTTTTCTTTCTTGTCTGTGTACCCCTGATGAAGGCGTAAGCCGAAAGCGCTTGGGTTTTTATAAAATGTAGCACTGTAGAAATGTTTTCCCCATATATAGATATATATATATCTATATATGTAGAGATATTTACCAACGGATTCGAACCCGCAGCCCTAGACACCAACATCGACACAGCGCCTCACCCAATAGCAGACGCGTTATCCCACTCGGCCACCTAGATTGATTTCGGAAACCGGGTGACAACAACAACAACCATATAATACAACAACTATTTTTCCATAGTAATACATACTATATATCTATATATTATATTAGAACGTATGTACGTATTAACTGTTCAACATTCACTAATTAAATTATTTCGGCAGGTAAATTAGAATCTACTGTTGATTTGGATAAAAATACACCAAAATAACGATTTGTGTACGATTTTCGTCAGAATTTTTGGGGCGTCCAGATGCCCCAATATTTGATTTTGGGGCTTCCATGGTCGGGCTGGTCATGAAGGCAGAAAGACGCCGGATCAATATTGATACAATACATTTAGAATACAATTATTTATTATTTGAGAGAATTAAATTCATAATAACGAACTTTCTTTAACGTAGGATCTATAAGATACATGTACAAACATTAAATATTATATGTGGAGAAAATGTACCAATCACTTAGTTACCAACGGATTCGAACCCGAAGAGATATATATACAAATGCATTTCTATCTATGTCCTAAACTTATTATTTACCATTATCTCATAATAAAATATTTCACGTTATTCAAAAAACAATTTGTAATCGTTTAAAAGTCGTCGTAAAAACGGCATAAAGCGCTACTGTATAACCAACATTGTTTAAGGCATGTCGCTATGACGTTTATGCGCTAACGAATATTTTTTAATGACGTCATATGACGTTATGACGTTTATGCGCTAACGAACATTATGTAAATATCAATCCGACAATGACATTATCATTTCTAGGGTTGATAATTTCCACTGGCACATGCAAGAGGATGTGCTATTTATTGTATTATACCGAACACATACTCCTAATATCCTTATATACTCGGTTGCTGTTGTTGTTGAAAATATCTATTTTCAGAACTGAGCTTTTCGAAAAGATAGAGGGTTAATTTTTTGCGCTATCACCAGCTATGACGCGTTGAGGGTGATAGCGCGAAATATCAACCCAGCAGGTTAAGGGGATTTTACATTGAGTGTTTACAGTGAGGTATATAATAAACGTCGAGGCGGTTTTATGTTCATATGATTTCTTGTACACATTGATTGTAATGTTAAATGTGATATAAACCTCTTAAACTCATCACCATTCCATACAACATGTATGAAACTTCTTATATATTACATTTATGTTTAAATCACCAAAAGACTCGTTAAAATAAACCATACCTCGTTTCATAAATCTTAATGAATGGGAACTCCTTTAAGATCCTATATATGTATGTCATTATTCGATACATTCATCTCTTCCATTCATTCCAAGACATAACGGAGACAGGTGTACATGAGCCGAGTGGAACGTGTTCAAATCTTAATGTGTATTTGCAGTAGTGAAGTATAGGTTTTCAGAAGTTTATCTACTTCCAAGCATGTTGAACTCAAATATTATCATTTCATTAAAACAGTTTCTAATTCGCTGTAATTAAAATATTCTCTTTTTTTATTTACATTTTACATTATACATGTTGTGTATGGTCATTGCATTGGTTGTAGAAGAATTGAATATCTTTAAATATAATTTAAAATGTGTTAAAAAGCAACACTATATCCAGTGTTCTTCTTCAGCGCCGTAGACTCTCCTCTTACGGGGCAGATCTTCAACTGAAGGGAATTTTTAAGGCATAAAGCCTAGCTCCGCTCTGTATAAACAATTTATTATGCCTTTAGAGTGTAACATGTAACAAATCTCTACGCCCTATGCGTTAAATGTGATTATAACGGTGTGCTAGAAGAACTCATCAACGGTTATGTTTGAGTGACACGGGAAACAAGTTTATTGCAAAATTACGTCTCACCGTCTCAAATTATTACGTCTCACCGTCACAGTGTGTTGATTTGCGCCTGCAATCAATGACACAGTTGACTTCTCTAATGGACCAGCCAATCCGAATATGGGAAATGTACAAAGTGCAATATCGACGGCATTAATAAGGAACATGGTTAACTGCGACCCTGTTATGTTGTTCTTTTTAATATACAAGTATTAACGTGTCCTGACATAAACTACGTAAGTACGCATCCATAACAACAAAAAATATAAAGATCAGCGTCTAAACACGTAAATATTCATGTTAAGATAGTGAATCCGTGAACAGAGTGTGTAAAAAGATTCTCCAATTGTTAAATAAAAGAAGAAAAAGAAAAAAAATGGACAGAATCACATATCAGACAGCCTTAACTACTTTCTTATTTCTAGACATTTTGGATTACTTTTATTTTCTAATCAAAATGGTCAATTAATGTGTAACAAGTTACTACGGCGAATGAAAATGGGGATCCCTTGGAAGCAGCAAACACAAACAAGAGAGAAATGTAGAAATGAAGTCTCGTTTTTTTTAGTCTGTTCATGAGATGTTTCATAATGTGCAACACCTCTTACTCCTCCTAGTACCAGCTTTAGTGGTATTCTGTTTTAAAGCCACACATAATGGGATTGATGGTCCCAAAAGACCAGTAAGTAATTGACTAGTTATTTGAAGCCGGGGGTGACCTTTTACAGTCGCCACACAATACTAAACAAACGCTAGTGTGAATGACAATAAATACCATGAAAGGGAATCCCATGGAAGCAAGTTGTTTTAGTATTTGGCTTTCCTCGACTGTTTAAACCCTCCCCTCGCCCCCCTGCGGCCTTTTTGCCACTGACCGTTCCAAGGCGGTAGACCTATTGTCAACCCTTTTGTGCTTGTGATGTCTTATTTGGCCTTTTATTCATCTTTAAATGTGTTCTTTGTTTCTGTGTGTCTTTGTGGTTGACTGTCGTCCTTGAAAGCTGCTTTTCCTGTTCGATTTTTATATCTATATTTATTCTGATTGATATTGCTGTACAACTGTCTAGCAATATTATCTATTATATGCCATGGATACAAGCGAGGACATTGCCATTGCCAGTTTGCTTTCGCTGCACATTAAAATACATACACCGCAGATAATAAATTGAAACCGATATCGTGCAAAACAAATTGAGTGTTCTTAAAATGCGCATGAACAGCAAACCGTGCAGCAACAGCAAACACAGCGTTCAGTGTCCCTCAATGTGTCAATAATCTACAAAAAAAATTATCTTTGTTTATCGTAGTAAAATGGTCCAACATCAATATTGGTTTTACACAATGGCATTCAGTAATTGACAGTATTGACGTCTGTTTTGGTGGGCTTGATTGTTATCCTAAAGAGCAGCCACAGTGTATGTATAGCATGGCGCAAAAAGGTAAACAAAACGCTAATGCACGCATGTCAATCTTTGGTAATGTTCGTGACTTGAGTTAATTTCAAGTCAGCATTAAGAAGCATGTATTTTGCATCATAACGTCACAATATTTTCTCATTTCAACGCTTCTGTCAGTATTTATTTCTTTTACTTGAGAAGCAATGACGACTCCTGGTTCTTCTTCTGATACACGATGCTAATTAACATATTCTTTCGAAAAGAACGAATTTACATATAATGTCAATCGATATGTGTAGGTTGATTCCGTTAATGATACTGTGACTACAGGTCGATAGCCTACTCGTGTTTTCTCGTGTCTACTCATGGGTGTTTGATAATGGTCGGTTTATCGCCGTTTGAGTACCAACGTATGACCTTAGACAACATTGTAGGATTAACAAGAAATACCTGGTTAAACCTGGTTAAAAAAACTCCAATCAGCAAGCAGTATTAAAAATTCCCGGTAGGTGTGGCAAACAGTAAGTGTAATTCTCCAAAATATAGGTCACAGAACTTGTGCAGTATAGTTTCCGAACGTATATACGTGGTGACCAATGACCGATGATCGTAAGCATATATATCTCAAGTATCCATATCTTAAACCTTCTAAAACTCTCCTACCCTAATTATAATGTGTTATACAAACATCTGGTATGATGATGAGGCCTGGAAATATATTTTGGGTGAATGGTTTTACTAGACAGAAACTATGGTATATGACGTCTTATGCTTGAGGTTAGGAACAAATATAGCCAATGTCTGTTTACGTACTTTTAATAATACATGAGGTTAAGTTTACATCCTAAAACGTTTACATTATACTGCACAACTGTTTGTCTTTATATGGGTGTGTACTCCTCTGTTTTTTACAGTTAAAAAGCATGACGTAATTATTATTCGGTGTGTTACTGTAACATTATCGTTTGAACTCTCACAATGTACCTACCAGTATAATCGTACAGACTACACACACCTGTTACACGTAATATAATTGATCGATGTGTCATACGGAGTACACACACCTGTAGCACGTAATAGAACTTATCTCCGGGTCTACGCAATAGCCCAGTTCGATAATTACGTAATGGAGAAACCACGAACAACTGTAGATTCTTGAAAAATAATACACGAGCCATGAATCTACAGTTGTCAGTGGTTTCTCTTACTTAAACCGAGACATACTTTAAAAAAGTGAAAGACCACCTCATAAGTATATGTTATTGAAAAAAGTTGATATGTTCACTTTGTTTCCTTTTACGGTGATGACCATTTAAAAATCCCTTTCGAGTTTGTGCGTATTAGATATTAGTTTGTCCATGGTGACACATGGTGACACATGGTGCACATACTCATGATACACATGCCACAAAGACATGCAGCGCTGACCACATGAGGGACGACTATTTTGTCGGAAGGCAGAAAAATAATGAATAAATATTAGTAAGTGTTTATTATTAAGTTAAAATTTACCATCTTTTAATACCTTTTATTTTTTTAACTATTTTCAGGATGTAGCTCATTTACATAATGAAATAGTTTTCGATCCAAGCAATACTTTCCTAAAATGTTTTATCTGTATATTTTTTCAAGAACTGCTAGATTCCAGAAACCCTTGCCTACAGACGACATAAAGGCGAAAAATCTAAATTCAGTGCCAAAGAACAATTTGATTAAAACTATATGGCGGGAATGGGCAAGATCAAAAGACTCCCAAGTTTCTTACATTTATGGAACCCGGATTTCCTATTCCCGAGGATGTAGGGCCGCTACTCGTACACAACACTTTGCTGGATTAGTGGGGTCAGAGATTTTCATGGGACCGTTAAGGATAATGCATGTGAGAAATTGTCAGTGGATTTAAAGTGTAAAAACAGTGATACTTTAGTGATGTTACTTTAATTATAAACTATTATAATTATATAACTTACTTATAAATGTACCAAATGGTGTCGAAAAAATGGTAATAGTACAACGGGACGTGAAAAGAATGGTAATTTATACCGAGAACCGAGAGAACTAACGTTTTTATTTTATTTCATTTTTCAATATCTTCGTTTTTTGGATTAATAATTAAAAAGGTAAAAAAATAAACTCTTTAATTTCTTTCTTTTCTGTATTTTATTTTTAATGATACCTGTTTTGATGCTATAAACAACAACAACACTTAAAATTTGCTATAAATGCACGATTAACGTTGTGATTTGAATTGAATTAATTACCTTAACTCTGCTTTTAACATGCGTAGATATAGGGGAGGGGCACAAGGGGCCCCCGCCCTAAAATCTGAGAAGGTATGATAATTCCTGTGAACTTTCCTGCTTTTTGTTTGGTTGTTCATTTACGCTACGCGCCAAACCAACCCTAACCATCTCCTCCTCTCCCTCCACCCGCAAACCCCCATACACTAAAATCTGACAAGTTCGGTCCTGAAAACAAGTTTCAACCACCACTTATCTTAATCTGGGTTCGCAACTGGTTAAACCAAAGGTATGACGTCACTATTTTGTTGTAACTGTGGCTTATTTTTCAGGGACCAACGATTCATACACAGTCTGTGTTAGAAGAAGGATATAATTTCTTCTTAGAAGAAGAATATAAAATCTTCTTCCAACACAGACCGTGTAAATCGCGAACAGAGGAATCAACTGTTGATTCCTGAAAGATAATCCACAGTTATAACAATAGAGTGACGTCATAGCTATTGTTTAATTAAAAAGGTTATATTCCTTTATAATCTCTTCAGCTTTTAGCACAATTTGCAGACAGGAAGTTGGATATTACAACTCTGCATGTCCAAGAGTAGTAATTGCCATACACAATAGTATAAACCCTTACTGTAAATCACTGTTAGACATACATTGCATGAGCAAATTGTGTTATTCAATTAAATATCAGATGAAGAAGCCCGCTCAATACAGCTTTTATATGAAGTAAACATATAAAGAAGGTTTTTCATTAAGGTGAATGTACTCTGAACAAATAGCAAAGTTAAAAGTAGGATAGGTAAAAGAAAATTAAATATTTTTACATTAAACGTACAGTATATCCTATAATTATCATAGACGTCATATAAAAGCTAAAATACCAAAAAAAAAATATGAAGATGTTTTTAAACAGTGTACTATACAGAGAATCTAGCAGGAATTAAAACTAATCAATATCAGACTATTTTTTACATATAACTTGCAGTATATTACCTTGATATAATTGTCTAGGTCGTGCCAGCCAGTACAACGTAAACAAATATGTATAAAGTTGTTTTATGCAACTTTTGCTGAAATCCCCTGTCAGGAAATCAAATATCGTGAGCAGCATAATCTACAAATAGAATGTGTACAGGTAGTGACCAATCAAATAATTTGACCAGGAATGTAAATAACATTTAATTTCTGCATTGATTAGGAACATTGATTTTGTTTCTTTAAAAACGACTTTGACAGGATTATTTGAGATTTGTATTGATAGCACCAGCTAGCTAAGGATATCAAGGTAACTTATTGCAACTTTTATTGTAAAATTAGATTTATACTGTTGAGTTTTAATTCCTGTTGGATTCACTTTGAAGTGCCCTATTAAAACCTATTTATTTATATTATTTCAGTTGATTTTGTGTTTGTTTAAAACTAGGATAATGAGATAAGGTACTGCAAGTTGCAAAGAAATATATGCAGAAGTTTTTGAGATATTCAACTTTGAATCTTCTTTTTGTACCAGGGGACATAATCCTTAATTGTGTTTTGGTTTTATTTTTGTTCCAAAACAATAAAGAATTTACCAGAAAGTTTTGTAACTTATATGTTTCTTCATTGGAGTCAGGTACATTGTATTTCTTTAGCTATAACATAGATTATATATAATTTAGCTATGCTAAACAAAAAAATTACTTTAATCTGGCCTCAACTTATATACCTGAACTGTTAGGTTAATGTAGCATGTCAGCAGTATATAATCAAGCTTTCGATGCTTTTTCAATGATCAGTTAGCGTTGAGAAATATGTCTTTACAAGCTCTTCGGTTTTGAGATAAGAAAAGTAATTTGCTAACATGAAGTTGAAAATATGAAAACTCTGAATTTCCCAGTAAAGGGAAGGAAACCATGTTGCCGAACTGGGCTGTACAACGAGGTCGCTGGCATACATGGCGTGTCGTTGTTTGACTTACCATTAAGGGCTAACACATATATTTTGCCACAGTTTGTGAAATCCATAAAACAAGTTCTGGTTCAATTCCTGCCCAGAGGTACGTTCCCTTTAAAAGGAAACTTTAATCTTCTGTAACTTTATTCGTCTTCTTTAAAACATTGTTTCCCATAATATCAACATATCTTTGCTTCACATCAGGTATTTTACGCTTGTATAAAACCTTGTATGTGATGAATTCTCACATTACGTGGTCCCGCCTTAATTTATATTAGCAGGATTTTATAACGGATATTTCGACAATAAAACATGTTTACAAACATTTTTTTACTGAAAAAATGTGATAACCTGTTTAAAATTACATATCAAATGATTTAATTTGACAATATGCAAACTTTTTAAGCCGAAATTAAAGTTTTATTTCATACCCCAGCCAACCCCGTTTTCGCTTCTTGGAGAAGGGGTTGGATGGGGTATGAAAGTTAATACTCGGACCACTAATGAATCGAAATGAGCACTGTATTTAGCGCTCTTTAAAGAATGACGTTTTTGAAAGAAGGAACAGATGATTATTTTGAAAAAACAAAACAATACTCGTTTTAAAGGGGTAAGGGTTGGGGTGGTAGAGATTAAATAGTACACACACACACAGAGATAAAATCAGAAAAAAATCGTCCTGAAATCAGTCCAAGCAGCTTAGTTTTACTCATAAACGAATGTCAATAGAAACTGTTATAGAGAATTTGCATTTGTATATAATTATAATATAGGAAACAACATTGAATTAAAACTTCCTCTGTATTCTTTGAATATGCAAAATATGGTAAAATTAACCGGACAGTAAAAGAAGATGAGAAACAAATAACACATTTCAAAATAAAAGGAGAAAATCCGGGTTGTCTCCTTTACCCTGTCAAATGGCCTATATTGCAGTTTAAGTAGAAACTAGGTCATTTATATCAGAGAATTTTCGCTTCAGTGTATATCGTACAAGAGAAATTTCTATTTAAGTTCAAATGCTACAAGAGAAATGTCTCTTCAAGCCTAAAACGCTACAAGAGAAATTTATCTTCAAACTAAAATTCTACAAGTGAAATTTCTCTTCAAGCTATAACCCTACAATTAAACCCTACAAGAGAAATTTCTCTTCAAGCTAAAACGCTACAAGAAAAAATTCTCTTCAAGCTAATATCCTACAAGAGAAATTTCTCTTCAAGCTAAAACGCTACAAGAGAAATTTTTCTTCAAGCTAAAACGTTACAAGAGAAATTTCTCTTCAAGCTAAAACCCTAAAGCTAAAACCCTACAACCGAAATTTCTCTTCAAGCTAATATCCTACAAGGGAAATTTTTCTTCAAGCTAAAACGCTACAAGAGAAATTTCTCTTCAAGCTAAAATGCTACTAGAGAAATTTCTCTTCAAGCTAAAATGCTACAAGAGAAATTTCTCTTCAAGCTAAAATGCTACATGAGAAATTTCTCTTCAAGCTTAATGTAACACAAAATAAATAATATTTAATTACAATGTTCCCATAAAAAAGTTCAAGTTTCATACATGCATATTCATCCATATAAAAGACTAATCAAGTCCCTCTCTCTCTCACGACCAGTACTTTTCGCTACTGTATAAACTGCTCTACACAATTTCGCCAGTTGCTGGTCAAAGGGAACCTATTTCTCAATATCCACCATAAGGTCTCTCACCGTAATTAGTGTTCCTATAGGCGTACTTTATCGCAGTCCCTTTTGCAACTTATATCATTAAGGGCAGGGATGCAGAATTTGTTGTTGGTTTAAACCTGTAGAAAGGTCAGAAACCTGTATTTTGAAATAATAAAATGTATTCCTTCGCCAGATTGTTTGATTTTCTCGTTTATGTTATATAAACAACATATGTCGCTTCGATCAAATAATACTGACATTAAAGTCAAACCTCATAGCATCATCAAAATCAGAATTATGTGTTCGTTTGTCCCTAGGTCCGTGCGCTTTCAATGTTGTTCGAAAGATGTATATGGCGCTCTCAATATAATTATAAAATATCAGAAGTATGGACATTTTAAAGGACAATTATTTCCCCATTTTAAAATGAGTTTGTGTTTTTTGCGCTGTAATACACGAAAACCATTAGAAAGACCCTCGTATTATCCATGTATAAAGTGAAAATCGATACCGAAAAGTTGATTTTATATTTCACATTCACCAGAAGTAATAGGTGTCTGGAATCTGACATGAATAATATCATGCATCAGTTATTTGTTAACATATCTTTCAGTCTTGTATTAACTTTGACAAAATCGCATTATTTTTCCAGTTCCCGTTTGTCATTCTCCGATAATTTGTAAAGTCTATTTACCGACTTTCATCGAGTCTCAGAGGTGACTGTTGTCGGTCAAAATCAATAGATTATTTAAAAGCTGTCAAAATGTTCTAGGGTTTACATTTCAAATGTGCAAAAGTTTCCGGACAAATTCTGACGATATAATCTAATAAATTATATGCTACCCGAACGATTTTCAATCCACTGAGGAATTAAGTATAAAATGTCGTGGTAAAGAACATCAAACCCGAACTCCCTAATATTTACTTGGAAGCAGAAAATTCTTTATTTTCTACGAAAAAATGAGATATAGGGTCCTATAGAAACCACAGCGTCCGAACGCAATGGTATCGTAGGTCCGCACTGTACTGCAAACAAGGACTTGACAATACAATGAAAGAGACAAAAAACTATAGAAATGGTGGTGAAGACCAGATTACCCACTTGGAACGGTCAGTAGGCAATAAGGCATACTGGTTAGCTAGATTTTCGTTTCGTAATTTGAAATCGGAAAATTCAAGAATTTCATAACGACTTTGTTTAAGATCTTGACGATAAAGCAGCCAATAATTACGTCAACGTTTAATTTCTGGAACTCGGAAGTACTATATCATATACGACAGGTCAATCTACAGATGCCGATGAAGTTTCACATATTATACTAAATACACAGTTTTTAATGCTGGGGAAGACACAGCCAAACAAACTTATAACTGTGTACTGGATTCCCCCAAATTACAGAAACAACAATATGAAACACTTTATATTTCAATTGATTTCAATTTTGTATATCGGCTCATCAACACATTATAGTTTATTTGTAGCCACACATGAGAGAGAGAGAGAGAGATGAATCCAACAACCTGCCCTAATTTTATTATGGAATATATGCCTATGGTTCTATAAAGCGCTTGGAGGAAAAATTAACAAACTACCAGACACCTGTTTTAATTTAAAATATGTAATATTTAACCGCCAGAGGCCTTTTGCCACTTACCGTTCCAAGGCGGTACCCTTATCGTCAACCCGTTCATGTTTTATCGTGTTGCAAACTTTGTTTCTCCTTGTTATTGTTTTTCAATTTTGAATCCTTAAATTTTGAATTTTGTGGGGTGACTGTTCTTCGAATGCGTAATGTCGTGTTCGAAGTTCGAATATTGCTTAAGCCGGTGCTAGGAGGTGTGAGAACTGCTGCATCTTATAATTACCTCTCATGAACAAACTCAATAAAACCGAGTCTGTTACTTTTCTCTCTTGTTTCTGTTTGTTGCTGCCAAGGAATCCCCTTTTCAGTATTTACTGACTGTCACACTAGCGATTTGTTTAGTTCTGTGTGGCGGCCGTAAAAATTCGCCCCGATTACAAATCAG